>JAAAKQ030506907.1:4687-20013 GCA_010016005.3 Zanna intricata | reverse complement strand
CTGTATATATATATATATATATATAAATAAGTAAGTTACATATTAATTCGAAGAATTAGTTTAGGATCCCACATCTTTCTGTAATATTGTCATTTTAATGGTATTAAAATAATTACAATAAAATAAAACATAGTAACATTTTCATATAATTCAAAATCACAAATTATAAAAAAAATTTTTTTTTGTGATGATGCGGGAAGTTAAATAAGGTGTAGGATCTTACAAAGATCGATTCTTTGAATTAATATAAGTTTAACTTACTTGTTTACAGAAATACAGTAATTAATGTTCTCCTTGAAAATTTATTCTTGCAGTTCAGTGTTTTAATATATATATATATGCCTTGGTAATTATTCCCGCAGTTGAACCAATAATTTGAAGTGCAAATATATCTATAAGTTTACATTGTACAATTTTAAGTTGAATTCTGTATAACAGTTCTTTAATATAATAGTCTCTTATATTGAGATATAAATTCTTTATATACGAGTAAATGTGGAAAACAACAGGTTTTTCATCTTTTTCTTAAAATTTTACTCCTAATTGTTAAATGAGATCTTTACCAAATTTTTCAAAATTGTATCTGGTGCCATAAAAGTTTGCAGATATGTGAGTTTTTCATCACACATAACTCAAACAGGTGTATTTCAGTTATTTATAGCTTAATATTGGTGTAAAAAAAAGATTAATTTGGTGTGGTATGGTCTGAAATCTATATTTTTTAATATTTAATATAAAGGATCAATATTTTTATATTGATCCTTTTTTTAAGGTATATAGATTTTCTCGTAAAAGTTCACATAGTTTTTTCTGGCAAGAGTCGTCTTGTATTTTTCATCCACATCATCTTTCTATCAAAATATGTGTTTAGTGTCTCAGATGAAATGAATATAAAACAAAAATATTAAGGTACTTAATTATAATAATTCTTGTTTTTAAATCATCAAAATCTGATACACTGCCTAGCAGCAGGTCCCTTATGCCACTGCTGTCTCCATCCTTTTTTGTCCCAAACCTTATCCTTCATCATCTTGTAGTTTCTAATCTTCACTCGCTTATTAACTTCCTTCTTCCTTCTTTTATTAACTTCCCATGAAGTTGTCAAGATTTCTCTTCCTCTAACTTCTTGTTCTTAACCAGTTTTCTTTTTTTTCCTTTAACCACTTCTCTCTAAATATTATCTTTCTCCAACCATTCTTAGTAGCCCAGTCACATCTCTGGTTCCTTTTTCTGAAACCAAACTGTTCCTCTTCTGTATTCACTTTCATTATTCTTACAAACTTCTGCTTTAGGACTTAACAATATTCTTATCATACAATCAGCTATTTCTTTCGGTCCTTCCTCATTTAACATGTTGTAATTCTTTAAGAAGTTCTCTACTCTAGTAGATTTTTTATTCTTAATTTTTTTTAATTGTCTTCTGCACTTAACATTTCATTATCAATAGTCCTCATTCCTCTTCAGCTAGCTCCTATTGCTTTTCTGTATTTCATTCCTCAAGTTTCTTTATTGTTGTATTCCAGTCTTTTATATATTTCTTCCATTTTTCTTTTACTACTTTCTCTTCGTATACCATTTTATCATCCTTATTCTCAGTTTTCTCATTTTACCATTCCCTTTTCATTCATTCTATACATCATATTACATGAAAAAAAGGAGGTGGTGTGAAAATACACAGAAGTACATGACAGAGCAATATATTGAAAATTAAGCATTGAGTTAAGGAGGGAAACTATATTTATTTATTTTTTATTTAGCAGTTGATACTTGTAAAACTTAAAAAATAAAAAAAAATATTGTATGCACTTTTTTTTCTAAATCCTTAGTATCATTCATTCTTCCTTCATCGTCTTTCCGTAGCTTCTTTTGTTTTCCTCCTTAACTCATAGCTTAATTTTCAATTTATTGCTCTTTCATGCTCTGGCCTCCAGCCAAGGCACAAGAGCTATCCATCACTTTTCCTCTCTATCCTTTAACACATCCTCATTAAATCATCCTTAACATCCTTAATTCATTGTCTACTTGAATTGTAATCTTAAATCCTAAATTCTTTAACTGAATTCCCCAGGGTTTCCTCTATGAACTCCCTTCACAACCCTATCATCCCTATTCCTTTTCACCAAAAATATCTTGGCTTCCAAAAATTTTCTGCAATTTCTTGTTGGTGTATGTTCTCCATTCCCCATTTTTACATACCCGCCCATATGTTTTCCATAATATTTTTCTCTTCCAGATATACAGCATATTTCATTTTTCAATGTCAGAACTCATGTCTCTGAACCTTACAAAAACCAGTGGTTTAATTACTATGTTATAAATTTGTATCGTAATTTAATTTGACATAGCTCATGATGACAGAAATTTGCGCAATCTATAATAACAGGAATTTCTAGTTGTTATCTTTGCCTTTATATCAACTTGTGTATCATTTCGGTTAAGACAGAGCTCAGATATTTGAATTTTTGGACTCTTTCAAACTTATTATTTCCGAGTTTTATAGAACACTGATTTCCATTATGTTCTCTCCTGCTGCAGTGTACATATATATATTAGTTTTCTTGACATTCGTAGTGAGCCATCCATCTAACCTCCTTACATCATATTATAATCATAACAAGAACACAAGAAGTGTCTATAACAATAGAAGTTTTGTTCTAGTGTTCTCTATTGAGCTCTTTATGATTAATGCCTTAATTGTATCTTGATCCCTTCTGCAATTGTTGAAAGTCTTCCTCCAAAACTCTCTTACTTCTGGCATCCAAGACAATATCATATCAGTGTATGCCATATACTGCAGCACTCTGATTTAATCTTACATTAGCCCGAAAAGTGTCGAACAGCATTTCTTGTATCTTTACTTTGTAATCAGTAGTTTGTCATCATAACCAATCTCACATGCTTGCATGGTATTCCGAATTCAATCATTATGTTAAAAAAAATTCTCCCTGGTGCAGGTCTATATTACATTCGTAACACTTCCAGCATTGTGTGGATTGCAAATAAAAACTATACGTATATGTTCTGTATATCTTATATTCTGCCTGAAACCACACTCGTAACCCCTCAAAATATCCACCAAGCAGGGTTCCATTCTATAAGCAATAATTGTTAGCAAGCACTTTATATACTACACTCAACAACCTTATCTCCCTATAATTTGAACAGTCTGTTTTCTATTCTTTCTTATGCACTGGTCACACACCTGCAGAGCTCCAAACACTTAGCATTTTTTTCTTCCTTCTACAGTTCCACCATCAACTAATGCAAAATTTTATTTAATTTGGGACCACCAGTCTTTATTCAGCTCAGCAGTAATTTTATCTTATTTTTTAATTGTTAAGACATAAAAATAGTTCCCTCCTCCTTAAGTGTCTTTCTGAAAGTTATGTAGACCAATAAAATGTATTTCCTCTTCTTTGACCCCCTTACCATCACTATTCAGTAGCTCGCAAAAATACTGCCTCCATCTTCTGACAATCTGCTCCATCCCTTGTACTCTAAAAAATATTCTGTGCATTTCCTGCTTCACCTTTTCAATACTCTTTTCTTTCTGCAACATAGTTTATTGACATATGACTTCTTCTCCCTCTAGGCACCAACACTTGCTCTTGTTTCATACCTCAGCATCCTGGCCCTAGTTAGATTTCATTCTTCCAATGACCTTAACACTGCTCATCCGTCCAACCACCTCTGACATTTGTCTTCTTACATCAGTTTCCTCACCTGGAAGGCGGCAGAGCACAGTTTCCCCTGCTGCCTTCACAACAATCTCCCTGAATTCCTTCCATTTCTCTCCAACTACTGTTATCCTCTATATTCTATATATTATTCTTGCCCCTTTTCAATCCTGCCACCCTCAACCGATTCCCTCCTGACCACATCATCTGTAATTAGCTTTTCACTGTCAAAGTTCTTTTGCTTTATTCCCCTAAATTTCTTCATATTACTTTTTTATTCTCTGTCTGCATCTTGCTGTAACCAAGTAATGGTCACTATCAAATTCTCACTTGGCAACTGTGAACATCCATTATATCTGATTTGTCTATCAATTACAACATGATCAGTCTGATTTCTTGTCAGTTCATCCCGTGCAACCCAATAATCTTATGAATGCCTTTATGATTAAAATAGGTGCTATCATGTCTTTCCCTCCAGCAAAATCAACCAATCTTCACCCATTTTCATTGCACTCTTCATGTAAACTCTGATATTTAATATTTAGTTTATAACACCGCTCCCTTCCCAATAGTATTAAAGTCTTCCAGATTTTCACATCATTCTTTGAAGGGCCTTCTCATAAAAGTTGTCCTTGTCAAAGCCATGAGCATCTTTTATAGGAGTATGTAGGTACACATTTCTTACTTTGTTAAATAATCTCCTTAAATCTCAACACATACACAATCTTTCATTCACTGGACTGAATCCAAATACCCAATCTTTATATGCATTTCCAACCTAAAATCAGTCAGTCCTAAAATTGCTGTGCTTATGTCCACTGTGGAAGACAATATAATTTACCAGGTCCATAATTTCATTTCATCTCCTTTAGTGCTAGTCTACCTATTCTGTACTTCCTCAGGTCCCTTATCAGATCAGCAGTGACACCAGGCCTCTTCATACTAGTCACATTCCATGTACCCAACCATAAATTCCTATTCCTGTGTTTGCATTTATCCACTTCCTGGTTTCCTGTTATTTCATTTTTCTTCCAAGAGTTCCTCTCTGATTCCAAAGTACCTTTTGGTTTCATAACAGTCATTTTTTACAGGGTCAGGTAGTTTGTTAACCATACTTCCTATTACTAATAGTCAGGGATTTCCTCCCCTTAGCCTAAAGATTCTAGCTTTAAGGCACAGGAAACGCACCCTCACCCATCCCATATAAGGGTAGGATTTGCTGGTTATGTTGAGATAAAATCTCAACTTGAGTATTTCTTAATATTTAATAATTGTTAAAGTACACACCTACTTAAAAACAGCCATTTACCCTCCTCTATTTTCAACACAGCATTGCGACCGGCTTTGGCAGAGTTCTATTGTTCTCTATATCCCTCATAATAGTATATTTCTCCTTTTGCTGTTCTTACTTTCTTATAAATTAAATTAGAACAATTTTTTTAATCCAGGTCTCCTCACTGTTCTCATTTCCCTTTTTGTTTCCTTTATTACCTTAACTAGTTTTTTCTATTGCTTCCTCATCCAATTTCTTTAGCTTTTTCTAAGTTCAAGTTCTTATCTGCCTTCTTTAAAGCTATTCTTTCTTTCAATTTAAGCAACACATGATTACAGTAACACTCCTAAGGTATGATAACAAGCTTCATCCCAAGGGACTCATAGACATCCTTTTTTGTTTTTTAAATCACCTATTGATTATACATAATTTTTTCTCTTGGAAAAATTCAACAAGTTGTCCCAAAAGTAAGACACTATGCATATTTAAGAAAAAATGAAAACACAGAACAACTTGTGGCAACCGGCAGTGTGAAGCCTGAAGTGTAATGAAGCAGACCATATAAGTTAATCAGGATTTATTAAGTAAGTGCATAATGATGTCAGTGCAGTTCAAAGACAAGACAGAAATGAAATCGATTTCACATAACAAAATTCAAGCAACGTGGATATATCAAAACCAAAACTTTAAGAGACAATACTGTGCCAGTATTTATCAATCAATACAGGAAGTGTGTTGTGATAATACTATAGATTTTAGCACTGTACATTATTGACATAAAAAGTTTAGAAAGGATAGAAGGAGTACAGTAAATGAGCCATTCTTTGGCTGGCTGTTCACTGCTATAACCAGCACGAGTATTGCTACTATTGCTACATTGATTGACAAAGAACATTGAACAATGAGAGCAAGAGAAATTAGGAACGAAACTGGAAATCAAAAACTACAGTACAGTGCAATTTAATGGATCATTCCCCCCCCCAAAAAAAAAAAAAACTGCTGCATTGTTGGTACCACACAAACTGAATGAGCAGCAAGAAAAGCATGCTTCTCAAAATTGCTTGAGAACTGCTTGTCCTTTATCAAAGGAAAGGCGAGCAGTTTTTCAATCAAATAATTGCTTTTAATGAAACAAGGATATAAGATGCTGAACCTGAACAAAAGATTTTTTTTTGGAAGAGTCAACACAGTCTGTGACCAACAGAATGTTGCTTACAGTCGAAAGTGAAGCAAATAATGATTTTTGCTTTTGATAGAGGGTTGTTGTTATTGCTAGAGACAGAGTGGTTCAAAAACTGTGTCCAGAAAAAAATCACATGTCAGTTTCGCACAGTGCCTGCCCAAATATTGTGAGTTTTGTCATTTATATTTTCATTGATTATGCTTGAGAAACACTTCACCATCCATCATACATTCCTGATTTAAATCCTCTCTTTCCGGAACTGAAAGAACCAGCATAAGAAATTTGTAATTTAATAAATTACCTAAGAAGAAAAACTAGATATTGAAAAGATGAGATGAAAGTGATGAAGAGCCGGGTGTTTTGTGTTAATGGAAAGTCAATGTATGAACTAATTACTGAAAATTCAGCAGAACTTGCATTATAATAAATAATTTTTTTTATTATTTATAATTCAGAACATCACTCATTATAGAGTTTCTACATCAGAACTAGTCAGATCTGTTGACAAATAATGTTGAATTGCATTCACTGATTTTAAGGTTATGTCAGACATACAAAGTTATATGAATTTTTTTTGCAACCACTAGAGGAATTAAATGTGCTTAAATGTGCTTGTAAATAAAATAAAATGTTTGTTTTAATCATTGTTACAGGATTATCACTGGTGGTGGAGAAGTTTTCTTACAAGTGGTTTTACAGCAATTTATTTATTTATCTATTGTGTACATTATTTTGTTACAAAATTAAATATCGAAGACTTGGCTTCCACTATCCTCTATTTTGGTTACACTCTTATAATGGTATACTTATTCTTCCTTCTCACAGGTAATATTAATTCATTTTTTTTTATTTTTTATTTTACTATTAGATGACAGTACTATGAACATTACAGTTGGTGTAAATATATTGTGTTCTTTAATTTCACATTGTCTTTGAGTAAAAGAAAAATGCTTGTTTCTTAAATTAAAAAAGTAAAATATATAAGTAGGTTTGAGAGTATATTCTACTTACTTTCCTCCTTATAAATGTTTTTTAATGCAACAACTCTTTTTCTCAATAAATCGTGCTCATGAAGCCTTATACTGTTAATTGATATAAAGTATCCCACATAAGAACTCATCCCTCAATGCCTTCTTTCCATAATAAATATTTTATTTACTCATTCTAGTCTTGTTAACATACATTAGCATGCAAATTAACCTGAACGCAGATAATTTTTTTTTACGTTGTGTCTGTACTATTTGACCACACCTATTCTTTAAGTTGTTTGCGCAATGAGATGATTTGTTCTTTGGTTATTTAATAATTTTCCTGTTATAAATAGTGTTTTGGAAAATTTTATTTCATTTTTGTCAGAAATCATATTTTCAGATGTTTGTTCTGTGTGCCTTGAATATATAATAATGTACATTACTCCAAGAAAGCATTTGAAAATTGTTTTCTCTTTCGTAGCATATGAGTATGACAACACAACAAACTTCTATGTGTGGTGTTGGACTAAGGATAGTGAATGTTATTTTAAAACTATTTCAAGGAATTGGTTCATTTTCATCTCAAAGAAAAGGCAAATGTGGCCGTAAAAGAAAATCTACTTCAACACAAGATCAGTTTCTATTGAGCAAAAGAAAACTTGATCCAAAATTATGTGCTGTAGACTTAAATCAAGAATAGTAGCCAGTTGAACAGATTTACTCATGACAACTGTTAGATGCTGACTTCTTGCAGCTCATTTGCTAGCTAAAAATCAGCTTTTAACGAAAAAACATGTATATGTTTTCTGGTGAGTCACATTTTTATTTTCATGGGCAAAGAGCTCCATTCATTAAAAAATCATCAGATGAAAATACATTATGAGCTCATATCCAACAATCAGTTAAAGAATCCCCAGAAAAACTTTTTCGCAGTGTTTTACATCTGAAGTTCCTTGTTCATTATTCCCAGTAGATCCCTCTTTGTCTGCTTAGCCTTCGGAACTACCATAAGTTATTACTTCAGAGGATGAATGAGGATGATATGTGTGGTATGAATGTGAATAAAATGTAGACTTATACAATCTCAGGCCGACCACTCCTGAGAAGTATGGTTAATTGAAACCCAACCACCAAAGAACACCAGTATCCACGATCTAGTATTCAAATCAGTATAAAAGTAATCTTAATATTCAAATCAATATAAACCTTTACTGGGATTTGAACCTTAGGACTCTCAACTTCGAAATCAGCTGATTAGTGATGTCGCGTTAACCACTAGATCACCAAATGGGCTATTCCCAGTAGATGAGATGTTGAAAAGTGATAAATGTATCAAGATTCTAAAGGAAAAGATGGTGATATACCATTCTTTCTTAGAATACAGAGTAAGAAGGTTTTGTGCCATGTCATACTGCCAAAAGAGTGGAAAAAGTTTATACATTAAAGTCTCCTATGACCAGGCCACTCCCTGGACTTAAACCCACTTAAAACTTTTTGGATAGTAGTCAAAAAAGGACTCTCAGAAATGAACTGTACCATAAAAATTGATTTCATTAAATCAATAATAACTGTATGATTTCATGATAAAGAAATTTAAAAAAAAATGTCTTAATACATTTGATAAATCAGTTCAAAGTCATGTGTATGAAGTGATTAAGAATGATTAATTGCTAGATTCACAAATTGTACAGCTACAGATTTTTTTCTAAATAAAATTACTTTTAATTAAATAACATCTGCGTTCGGGTTAATTTGCACACTTAATATAATTATGATAGCAATTTTTAGTGTTGCAGATCCATACATTTGCACTTGACCTTAACTCTTCTTGATAGTAAATTTTTTTACTATGACTTTTAATCTAATTTTTTACTAATTTTTTTTTGTTTTTTTTTTTCAATTTACCTCCTGGTAATTATTTTTATTGAAAATTGCTTCTTTTTTTTTTAATATTCATTTGCAGAAAAAACTAGGTTCAAACATTCTCTCAGTAGCTATGAAATTTGATTCTCCAAAGGTGCAATAACTTTAAGAGATAGAAGAGTAGAAGATTCAGTTTTATATGGCAGTTATATTTCAGCCTAAAAAATGTTTATTTATAAAATATATAAGATCTTGATAAATGCTCTCCTAGATAAGATACAAATATAATATTACATGTTCCTGCTGTTATAAAAGAGATCATTATAAAAGTTATTGCCCCTAATGTCATAATGCTGGACATAATTTGTTTTAAATGTAAGGTGATCTGTGTATCCTGAGCATATTATAAACTAGAGATGATATTTGAGATGATGATAATATTTGAAAATGGTAACCGTACAGTAGTACTTACATTTGAAAATTGATGGTGAAGATAAGCAGGTAATAAATTTGTCATTTTTTTGGTTACTGAACCTGATTACAGTCCAGGAACATTACGTCATTATGTAGATAAGATTTAATTATCATTGGAGCTTGACCTTGTTACTAAATGTCAAAGCCAACCCTTTTGACAAATATTTCAATTACTATACATAATTTTCACTTAGTTAGAATTCTGTGTTTATATGTGTTGTGAGAAATTTAGGCTTCTTGATAAATTCAAACCAGTTGTCTAATTCAAGAAATCATGTTTAGATTAATATATTATTGAACAAAGGCATATGTGCTTATTTGTCACAAATGGCTTAAAATAATTAATATATTTTTAACAATCATCAATGCTGTCATAGAACCTGTTATGTTATATCACACAGTGATAAAGTAGGTAGATTGTAAATATAAAGCAAGATTATATCTTAAATCTTGCACATAGTTCTTAAATCATAGTATCTTAAATCACATAGTTATCTAAGTCCATTTGCCACTCTACTTATTACATACCACAAATTCAGAAGCAATATTTTAACAAACGTTACTAGCAGTTGAGCAGTGATTGCAGTCCCTCTTATGAAGCCAGCAGAACAAACTTGTATTTGTGATGATTTAAGGGTGTTTTTTTTTCTATTAGCTGAATTCACTGTATGAGCTCAAATGCTAGCAGAAATTTGAACATAAAATTAAATAGTAGTTTTAAATAAAATTATTGTGAATAATGATCCAGATGTATGGATTAGATCTGCTTGTAACAATTCTTATAGTTTAGATGCTTCTTTGTTTTATGTTTGTGCTGATTGTATATAGAAACCAGTCATGTTTGTTTCTAGAATTGTGAATACTGCTGAATAGAAATGTGCATAAATAAATCAGCACTGTTTTTATTCAAAAGAATCTATAAATTTTATAATTATTTTATGCTTCCATCATTTTTTCCTTTCTATCATTAGGATCATAAAATGAGAAAAAAACAAAGTTCATATGGTCAAAATAAGTTAGTTCATATGATTAAAAGACCATATGAACTAACTAAAAAGAGCTCAGGGGGAGCTTTCTTTTTTACCCTATCCATGATTTTATAATAAACAGTATAATTTGTTACTGTCAACCCGTGAATGTGAACTAATTACATTTCAAGAAGTAGCCAAAAAGACTAAGAATGTAAAACTAAAAATCATTGTATTGAAATGAATGATTTCTGGTTCAGCTAGTAAAAAAATGAAGGATGCAAAATTAAGTAAATGTATGATTAAAAAAGATAAGTATGGAAATAATTTGTTTATTATGGAGTTATACTGATAATTATATCAATAGGAAATCAATAGCTTCTGGTAATCAATCTCATTTAATGGTTCTTCAGTAGGTGATGAAATGTATTCACTTTACAATCAAAATTAATACTTTAAAAACCATGAAAAACTGTAAAAATAGTTAAGGAAACTGTTATAACATAAGGCTCAAATGGATTCTCGTTGACTTACAATACTATCACAAAAGAATTTTCTGTAATTGAGTTTATGCACTCGGAGAAAAAATAAATTTATTAATACAAGGGTACTTTAGTGATTAAAGAGACAAATGGCAACAGCAGAAAAACTGTTTAATTGAAACTGTCTGATATTCAGGTTGGTATCCTGATATAGAAAATACTAGGCCATTCAGATAAATTTCCATTGTTATGTTGCATAATTATCTTATTCACTAGGAGAGACATAAAAATTTGGAAAATTGCTGAATTCTATAATGTCAGCTTCACCAATGTTTATTCTGGCATAATTCATTGTCTATTCTGGCACAATGGCTGAGACCCCATATGGTCAAAAGACATGGGAAGCTTTTCAAAAGTCCAGTCACAAGGTGTTGTCACATCTGCCTTACAGTCCCGATCTTGTACCATCAGAATGTGTTTCTTTTTTTTGTTCTATTATAAGGTAAGCTTATAAAGCATATCTTGTATGGTTAATAGAAAAATAGATTCAAAAATTAGAAAGAAACTTTAATTTTCATTTGTATGGCACTCAATAGTTTTTAGCATTGGGTGAAACTATTTTGGATTTCATAACTAGTTATGAAACAAGGATTAGATCATATGAGCCTGAATCTAAACATAAAAATATGGAATGGAAATATCTGAGTTTACCTACCAGGAAAAAATTCAGAACTTATTGTCAGCCAGTAAAGTAATACTAATGATCTTTTGAGAATAAAGACCCAGTTTATTACAGTAATTTAGAAGAAAAACGTAGAATCAACAGTAACGATTATTATGACATGCTAAAAAAGTAGAATGTCATGCTGTAAGGAGGAATGTTCTTATTGATCTGGTTCTCTTTAAAAGACATAATTACCAGCCTCCATGGCCGAGTGGTAGCGTCTTGGCCTTTCATCCAGAGATCCCGGGTTCGAATCCCGGTCAGACATGGCATTTTTCACACCTGCTACAATTCATTGTAGCAGAAAACCACTTAATTGTGGTTCCTGAGGTTTAAAAAAAAAAGACATAATTCTTCTGTACAGCAACACCTGTCCCCATTCTGCTCAAGACATGGAAGCTTTTCAAAAGTGGTGTTGTCACATATGCCTTATGTCCTTGAGCAGGTCAAGAATATAGTTCCAAGAATTGCTTAGACATTAAAGTAAACTCAAATAAGAAAAACTCACGAAAAGATGGGTACAAGTGCTTAAGGGCATTACATTAAAAGTAAGATTAGTTTCATTGTTATTGTATTAGTAATAGTTTTTCTACAGTCAATTGTCTATGCAATTATTGAAGGACCCAAATAATTTAAATAGTTTTCACTGCAATTATGCTAAATTTATAGTATTTTTTTACATATTAAAAAATTAAATATTTTATAGTATAGTATTTTTTTACAAATATATATATATTTTTTTTTATTCAGGGTCAATTGGATTTTTTGCCTGCTTCTGGTTTGTAAGAAAAATTTACAGTGTGGTAAAAGTTGACTGAAAAAAGTTATTGGCAGTATTTTGTAAAAGTGAGTACTGTGCCTATTACATGTAACAATAAATAATTAAAAAAAAACACAAATGAGAATAATAAACTTAATTGATCATATTGCCAGTCTTATTTAATAATATGGTATAACTTATGTTATTAAATGTGTGATGATACCAGTGATTTTGTGTGTAAGAAACGCTCATAGTAAGTATACATTGGTTTAGAGATGTAAAAGATAAGAAAAAATTGATAGCTTATAATTGTTTGATTTTTAATATTTATTTACATCACAATATTTCTTATTAACTAAACATTTTTTTTTTTTTTTTTTTTTTTTTTTTTTTATTAGTGAATAGTATACATATAATGCACAGTTCATTTATAAAACATTTTGTGAACTGTCATTTTGGTAATTAATGTCAAACAATGTCATATACATAAACAATATTTAAAGTTTTTTGTTAAAACTTTATTTAGTAAAAGTTATTTATAATTTTTTAAGCTCTTTTCTTATTTATAGATTCATCTTTTTTTTAATTAAAGAAGTATATTACAAACGTATAAATTTAATGTTTTCTCAGTATATATCTGTGTAAAACTGTACTGTATGTGATCGATAGGAACTTTAAAGGAACATCATTTTTAATAAGAAATGTGTTATTTTTTTATTAATTTCTTAATATTTGTATGGATATCATATCAAGTTATTAAAATGGTACATATATTAACTTTATTTGTCTTTTATCTTTAGATGCACTTAATTATTTGATAGCATCTACTTAATTAAGATCTATCTTTTCTTATTAAATGTTATGTATTATAACTAATTATCATTCCGTTTGGATGGAATTTTTTTTTAATTAATTATGCACGATTTAATTATGTGTTGCAACTTTTCTTGGTTATTGTGATGTATTATATACATTGTGACATAAAGTTATTAATTTTTGAGTTAAATATAATTTTTATTAAAAATATTTTATCAACATAGTGTAAAAAGTTGAAATAATAGATATATTTAATTATAAAATAAGTCATTTAAATAATTATTCCTAAAAAAATTTGATTTATAAAAATAAAACTTATTAATATATTTCTTTTTTGGTTGTAATTCCTTTTACTTTTTTAGCTTTCACAGATATTTTCTGTAACTAGTCATTAGCCTTATTATCTTCTTTTTCTTTTAAACAATGTATCTTATCACCTTGTTCCTTAATCATGATTTGATGTACTATTCATTATTTTAATAAGCAATTATACAAAAACAGCATGAATCTCAGTAGTATTAAGTAGAACAATTGAGTTCAATCTAGATCATTATTTCAAATTGCGTGACAGTAAAATCTTCCTGCAACAGGACTTTTCACTAAAGAATTTTGTCACTGTTATAATATGAATTGTTATAGCTAACTTAGTCAAATAATTCTAGTTTAAACAATAATCTATCAGTTTTGAGATTTGAGAAAAATCTAATTAGATGGCAAAAATCAATTGCACAATCTAAATTTAATCTTCTTATTAGTTTATTGTCTTATAGTTTATTGTAGTTTATAGTTTATCTTATAGTTAATCTTCTTATAGTTGATTGTAAATTAAGACATCAGTAACATAACAGAATGTGATATATGTAATGTTGATTGCAAACAACTTGGAGCAAACTAGAGAGGTAATATTCAATGTATTTAGTTATTCTAAGGATAATAAGCAGGTACTTTCTCTGAATATGTCGTTGAAAAATAGCAACTGCAATTGGAGGATTAGCAACTACAAGCACTGTTTAGAGGATTTATTATGAATCTAAGACATTATGCCAGTCATCATTTTCCACACTAGATATAATAGAAGAACAAGGAGAAAAGCCAACAGTAGTGGACAAATTTGATGCTAATGCTGTTAGATGAATAGTCTACTGTAGATTTTATTTACTATAAGGTTGTTAAAAGACCTAAGTTTTATTAGGAGTAAAATGTCATTTTGCTGTCTCATATAGAATTTGGGTTTTTAAATGGAGGAAAACTTGTAATAATAGATGCATTCTTTTTTTAAAAACATGAAACTGGAAAGAATTAATTTTTTTTTTTAAATGTGATCGGAAATACAGTGAGAATATTATGATTATGCATGTATACAAGACATATCCACAGAAATTATATAAGCAGGTGGAATAAAACAAGGCTACTTACAAATTATAAATTGTTAATGCTGGTGGAGAAGCCAGTTTTGTACCGAACTGTTTGTTTAAGTCAGGCTTGATGTCAACGGACTATCATGATGATATGATTTTTTTTTTTTTTTAATTTTAAAAATATAGTTAAAGAAATGTTAATCCCCAACTTGTCAGGTGAATCTACTATCATTCTTGACATTGCGCTGTATCACAATGTAATTGCCAACCACTCTCCAAATTCAAATACCCGTAAGACTGAAATGTAAAATTTGTTAAGGGAAAATGGAATTCTATTTTCAATGTCATTGTAAAATTGGAGTAGTATCAACTTGTGCAAATTGTGTAACCTAAAATAATTAAATTTAAAATTGAAAATTTTTTTTAATCAGAGGGTCATACTGTAGGTGCGATTACTGCCTTATCGTCCACAACTGAACCCAATGAAGTATTGCCAGAAGTTGAACATCATGTAGGGAATAACAATATGCTTGAGACTGTTGAAAGAGTTTTAGAAGAAACATTTGAAAACTTGATAGTTTTGCAATGATTAATATTATTGTAATCATATAAAGAAAATTGAAATAACTTTATGTTATTTTATCTATGTTATATTATTTTACTTTATGTTATGTTAATCGATGTTTATCTACTTTTTTTAAAATGATTTTACAGTCTATTAAAAAAAAAATTTTTAACAGGCTAGACTACAAGTTGATTACAAATGATTCATCTGAT
>JAAAKQ030506906.1:0-39949 GCA_010016005.3 Zanna intricata | reverse complement strand
TACACATCATCCTCATTCATCCTCTGAAGTAATATCTTACGGTAGTTCCGGAGGCTAAACAGATAAAGAAAAAAAAAAAAAACAAAATGAGTGTTGATAATTTTTTTAATAATTTACGGGGTTGAGATGATTTGAAACTAGTGTATTAAAAATTATTTCTTTGTGTAATTATAAATATTTTATTTAGATATTGATAGTAATATTAATAATATTCTTTCACTTATATAATTAATTATTATAGTAAATAAATGATAAAAAATAATTGTAATTAATTAATACATGTATTTTTACTGTAATTCATTTTTAATATTACATTTAAAAAAAATTCAACTCCTAAAGGTTGGACATTTTAATTCTTTATTAAATAATGAAAGAATTTTTTTTTTTAAATCTAATTGTGTTTTGTTTGCTTTACACTTTTGCTGTGTACTAAAGTAATAACATTAATTTTTTGTGCCTGAATTTTGATGTGAATATTTCATTCTCTTACAGCTTTCTCATTTTGACTGAATAACCAAAGGCCTAAAATATAAAATAACAAAAAATATTGTGATTATTTTTTTCTTCTTAACTGTAATTTCAATTTATGTTAAATGTTGATGTTGTTAATGTTGTTGAATAAAATATATATTTAATTAAAATAATATTGTAGCAGTATCTTCATTTATTATTTTATTCTAAAATAAAATTTAATAATTAACAAACATTTATTTGTGCATGCAACCCAAAAATTGTAAGATACGAAAAACAGTATCACCATTTTTCCATATAGTCTATTGGAGTTTTTAAATTTATTTTATCAGTTATGTGAAGACTAAAAACTGAAACAAAAGTAGATCTAGATGTCTCTCGAATTAATTGAAATTTACTAGTTAGTAAATACTGCTCAAGAAATTGACCTAAATATTCTTATTCCTATTCTATTATTTATTAAATATTAATAAATATTTAATTAATTTCATAGTGTTGACATCCACACTTGAAAAACAAAGAAAAAAAAATCTTGTTAGATTAATAAAAATACTTACTGTTGTTAGTTGTTTTTTTATTTTTTTTATTGTTTAACCTCCGGAACCACCGTTGAGGTATATCTTCAGAGGATGAGATGAATGAATTGTAGCATGTGTGAAAAATGCCATGCCTGACCGGAACTCGAACCTGGGACCTCCGGATGAAAGACCGAGACACTACCACCCTTTTTTTATGAATAAATTGATTTTTTCTGATGTTGAGTATTTTTATTGTTCATTTTTTATTTAGCACTACAGCAAAAAGGTTTTAATTGAAAGTATTTCTCTAAATTAAAAATTCCCAAACATTTTATGTATAAATTTTAATATCAGAAACTGCACATATAAAATAATATTTGATATACAGTAAATAGATAAATATTTATTCTGATATGAACACAATTATATAGAATACAGATGATGTTAATATAAAATAAATTATAAATTTAACAGCAAATTATAAAATAGAAAAAGATGTAGTTAGAGTCCATATTAATTATTTATACATCAACACATAACAAATTTTAAAGTAAATACAAGAAATTGTACAAAATAATTCACAATTCAGAAGCTACTGTTGAAAATTATTTTCAGCTTATATTTATCTACACAATATGTAGATAAATTATTATCTATTGTATTACACGATTATCTGGATGCAGATAAATTGTTTTTATTTTTTAATTAATATTATTTTATAATTCAACAAGGTAAAATACTCTTTCTGTAAAAAAAATTATTTTAATTGTATTATAAATAAATTGGTGGGAAGACTTAAAATTGTTTGGCAATTTATTAAAGATGGAAACAGAAGCATAATAGGCCCTTTTTTGTGAGCCAAAATATTGTGTTGATTTATAAAAAAATAATTCATTTGGTAAAGATATTGTTATTTTTTAAGAATAATTTGACCATTTTTTTTTAAACAAAGGTTGAATATCTATAAATATACACACAAAGACAAAGCTGTTATATTTAATTTTCTAAATATAGGTCATGATTCATACTTACGGGTGCCAGATGATCTGAGAGCCCATTTTTTTTTTTTTTTATCTTAAAATCTCGTTCTTAATTACTGAGGAAGCCCCAAGAGATGGGATTACACATTATACAAGAATATATATAGGCGTAACAAATATTTAACAATGATGACAGAATTAATGTTTTACTAAGGGATTTATGTGTACATTTAGTCATGGGTGAAACAATTTATTTTTATAACCATCATATGGAACATTTAAAAGTTTTAAATGAAAGAGCAACTTAGCAAGCAAATTTTACTGAACTTAATAAGTTCAGTAAAATTAGATGTAGCTTCTGATTGTCGTCTGGTAGATACCAAATCAATAATCCAGATCTTACCAGACACCACAAAACACAAAGGTGTGATGAACTCAAAATCTCTGCTTCAAGTATTTGATATTATTTATATGAAAGTAGATAATTTTAGCCCAGAATTAAGATTTAAAACATAAGATCCTGTAATTTTGACAGTTCATTTATATTTTAACGTGTTACTATAATTTTTAACACATAATCTGGGTGCTCCATATAATTTCAATATATTTAGATAATTTTGTATTATGATGATAGGTTATGAAAAAAAAAAGTATAATATTTTTTACTCTTATCATTTGTGAGGGCACTCAAATTCATATTCAATAAATGCATTCAGTAGTTTAATAGCCCTCTTTCAGACATTATTTCAATGAAAATTAACAGATACAAGAAATACAATCTCATCACTAAACATAACTTGTTTAAAAATCATTCCTTATTGTCATGTCATTGAGCAGGTCCATAAGAAAGCATTTCTTTTTAAATTGTATCTTGAATGAAGTGTAATGACTTGTATCTTGAATGTAACGACTGAAGATGTAATCTGTACTTGGAAAATCATTTAAGAGATATGTGAATAATAACTTTTGTAAAGCTTAGTTCTTGAGCACAGCTCCAAAACAATATTTTGGATTCTATATTCTAGCTTTAAGTGACTCTTAAGTAACTTTAAGTAAAAGATGGGTTGATAGTACATTTTGATTTTAACCAGTTGCCATTTTCGTTAAGCATATTCACACCTAACAGAAGTCATCAATTCAACTTTGTCATCCTAAAGATTAGACTGATTCTTTTTCTGGACGGTTAAAAAAAATTAATTAGTGGTATGATAAATTGTTCTCAATATTTACTTACAATAGTCATGAAAGTGAGACATATTATTGAATAGCTGAAGTGAATACTATTAAAGTGAGTAATGTTATCAAAGTGAATATTATTGGCCCTGAAAAGCTGTTTAATAAGTCAGCTTACAGGATGGGTAACAGTGGACTAAGGTTAGTCAACATCATTCTACTGATGCTGACTAAGAAGAGCAGTTTGGTTTATGAGCTCCCTCACTTGACATTGGTGATAGCTGAACCATCCAGGATTTTAACTTGAATTACTACTTAAAAGAACCATGTCAGATCCCAATCAGAAGTTTGATTCTGGAGCGACAGGTTCAAATCTTTAAATAATTCTGAAAAATTCCATGGTGCTCACACACCAGTAAGCAGCAGGAATCACTGTGGAGATCAGCACCATAGTGTCAAACATCTAGGTCATAATCCTATTCTCTTTCCATAATCTTATTGTTTGAAATTGCCCTCCATCAACAGGGTTCTTACCTAGGCATGCAGACTCACTTTATATACCTACCGAACCACAATGATTGGTTGTATCACTATATAAAAAAGGATCATATTAACTGGTTGCTTTGGCTCTATTCCTGCAGAGGGTTGGCCAATTTATTCGTTATCCAATTGACTGCTTTGATCAACCTGGAGTATTACCTCAAAGTAAAATAGTATCCCAGGGATGAGACACTACAAAAAAAAAATTTATTAAATTTTGTAGAAGAGTGTAACACTACACAAAACAAGAATTAGTGATCAACAAAGGAAAAAACTTGAAGATCTTATTGATGTATTGATGACATTAATTAAAGCTTCATTTTATGAAATGAGCTACCTTGAATATTTTTTGCCCTGAAAAGGGTTGTTTAATTAGTCAGTTTCCAGCAGTTGTAAACTATGATATAGATCCTTGCCAACTAAATTCAAGAAACTTTTGTTAATGTTATGCAATCGAATGTGGTTATTGACAGTAAAATGTGCTAATGGCTATATGAAATATTGTCAGTGGAATAAGGTGTCCTACGTGAAAAAAAAATTATAAAACATAAATATTTTGTAGAAAAAAGTATTTTTATATGTCGCATTTGGACTTGAGTTAATGCACCATGTAAGAAGAATTTTAACATTGATTGATCTGTTAACAATTCTACAGCTTTATAAGATGACATTACCTTCATTAAATACCTTCGCTCATTTTTTTTGGATTGCAGCTCAACAAAGCAATACATATAAAATCAGAAATTAAAATCTACAAAAATGGAATGGATGTAATAGAGCAAAGTCCAAAAAATTCTGACTGTTACGATATCTAGTAGTTATTTTCAGTTAAAACATCTAATATTTGAGCAAATGTTACTTTTTGCAAACAAGCGATATTACTACTTTTTCTGTTTATCCTCTGGAACCACTGTAAGATATTACTTCAGAGGATGACATGTATGAATGTAAATGAAGTGTAGTCTTGTACAGTCTCAGGTCAACCGTTCCTGAGATGTGTTGTTAACTTAAACCCAATCACTAAAGAACACCGGTATCTACAATCTAGTATTCAGCCTGCTGTAAATGAAGTCTACTTCATCTTCTTATAGGATCATTACATCCTTGTCATACTATTTCAATAACAAAATTATATCAATTTTAGGATAATGATGGAAAGGTGATTACATATAGAATGATGAGCACTCTTTGTAACCAATTTTGTTATGTGTGTTGAAAAATGTTGATAATATCCTGGACTCTTACGATGCATCTGGAAATGGTTTTGAAGCAGTAACAAGATCAAGTGGAAAAAATGATTGAGGTAAAGTGTCAGAGTAACTAAAAATGAAAATAGGCAAAAAATAATACTATAATCTTGGGTATCCGATGAACAGAGACGATGAAGTAACATCAAATACAGTGCACAAAAATTGTTTAAATGAAACTTTTGTATTGAATTGGAAAAAATGAAAGGTAGTACAGATATTGTAGCAAATTGTACTTTAAAAAGAACCATACCATAATATTTGTATAGATAATGTTAGTAACCAAGATGATTCTGATCTAAAAAAATCAAACTATGGATTCTTCCTATTAAAAAAACATAGATTATAATACATTTAGATTTACCATATAAAAATGAAATATCTAAGAAATAAAACTGAAGGATTTGAAATGATTCTTTCTGCTTCCTCAGATTTTGAAAAGTTTCTACATTGGCTGACCAACTCAAAAGCTGCTGTAAATTTAGTCAGTTTAATGGTTTAGCTCAAATTAACTAAGCTAGATAATTCAAGGTTTTGATAAAACTGCATAAAAACTTTGAAATTCCAAATTTTTGTTAAAGAGTACTTTTTAATTAATTTGAACATTATTGTGTATTTGCGGAAAGAATTAATTTTGAGCTGTGTGCAATTGCTTTTTCTGGTGTAAATTTGATATTGATAGTAATTTATAAATCTCCTGATTTTTTGAAATCTTTGTACTGAAGCTCTTTTTAAAATTCTTAATTAATTGAATATCATTGTGTGTGGCAATTTTTATGTAAACTTTCTAGAGAATATTGCCTTCCTACACATGAATGATTATCTCTAGTTTGAGTCAGTGGAACTAATTATTTCTATCTCTCAGCCAACTAGAATTACACATGACTGATGTCTGTTTTGACAGTATTTTTACAAATTGACCTAAATATAATTTTTGATCCTTTTGAAGATTATTGTCTTTCAGATCACAATTGTCAAACTGGAATATCATTTATTAATGAAAACATGCACTACATAATTATTTTAACTCTTTTAAAAGATGTTGAATAAAGAGTCAATTATGAATTTGAGAATTTCATTGTCAATAATAAATTGGGGAAATAACAATAAAATTAGCTTTAATGAAAAATTTAGCAATTTTCTTATTTTTTCACAAATCAGTTCCTTCTAACAGTTTAAACAAAAAAAAATATGCATGATTTACTAGAGGATTTGTAAAATGTTGATCTATGCTAAGGAATCCCCATGAAATATCTAATTGTAATTTGTCTGATAACATCTATTACTATTCTTATTTTAGAGAGGTATCCCTTCAAAAATCAAAACAAGTTTTCAAGGTTAAAAAATGTCTGTCAGATTCCTCCATAAATGTGAATCATGATATTTAATAAATTTTAAAAAATATTAACTTAATGATATATTTCTATTTTTCAATGTTCAATATCTAAAAAAAAAGAATAATACAAAAACTTTAAAAATTTTAAAAATCCAACTCTATTTAACCAGACAACAGAACTGTTTGTTTATTATCTGTTTATATATTATCACCACAATAACTTGGCTCACAAGAAAGAGCCTTATTTGCTTCTGTTGTCATTTAAAAAAAAAATGTAGCCAACTATGTAAAAAATATCCCTACCAATTTATTTATGAGTAAAATAAAATTAAAAGTTTTTTTTTAACAATACCATTAATATACATGAATTTTTAAATAATACTAATTAAAAAATTAATAAAATCTTGAATTTTCTATATCTCTGTTTAATTCATACATACAGTATGTATCCTAAAATAATTTTTTGAATCACTTCTGAACCATGATTTATTTTGTAATATTTTATAGTATATATATATATATATATTACATTTTTTATCTTCACATATTTAATTTATTGTTTTGTTTGTTTATATTTGAAATAATATAAATTTTAATATATTCATTTTCTATTTTATAAGCTAGTTTTAGTGTGATTCTGCCCTAACCATGTTAAACAATGATTTCCCTTCAGACAGGCAAACTGTTGGGCAGTTCCTTCCCATATCTATAAGACAGCATATCAGCCAGTATATTCTAATGGATAGAAGAAGTAGATCATATCAAAAATGCTTAATGTGATCTATAAATGTACTATTATGAGTCCACCAGAATAAAAGATTTAACACTTGAAAAAGAACAAGATACATATCTGTTTTGTTAAATTGAATTATGTTGTATAGGAAGACAACTAAACAACAACCAAGATGTTTATGTTTATGGTGGTTATGAATACCTATAATGGATTTTCCCTGTATCTATTAAATGTTTATTAAAGATATAATAGTTAAAATACTGATTGATATTAACTAGTTTATTGTTCAAACCAATTTTTCCAGCTGTTTGGTAATGAATTCAGCTGTCTGGTTAAAAAAAAAATTTGCAGAAAGAAAGATGATTGCAGTTATAGTACTTCATTACAGGAGTAATGAAGTGCTATGAGTAATGAAGTAAAAACCTGGCTTTTTACACTGAATTTTAATAAATATTATTTTTGCTTCATCCAATCACAAATTGTTTCACCATTCAACTTAACTTCAAAATGATATATGTGATATCTCTCTTAATGAATCTAGCAAAAGATTAAGAAAAGAATCTCTTCTTAATCTGTGGGCTATTTCTTTTTCAACTGAATTTAGACCTTGTTTTTGAAAATAAGAAAACAGTAATTGATAAAACTGAAAAAGGATAATATAGTAATCACAAATCACAATACTGTTAAGTTAAAAAATTCTTCACATTCTACATATACTAAATTATGCAAGTGACTATGATGGACGTTTGCTTAGAAGAAAAATCATGTTGTTTCTCTTTGGACCCATAAACTATAAGTGTCCCTTTTATGAGAAATGAGCCTTCTAAGAAATATGAATTATGCAAAAAAAAAAAAAAAAATTATTCTGGTCTTTGAGTAAAATTTTCAGGTTTGGGTTCCATAAGGTCCATATTTTCCTGCCTCCAGGAGTGATTTTAACCAAAATTAAATGGAACAATGCCTGACATACAAGAAATCACTGTACCAAACTTCATTATCTTACATCCAGTCTGGTTATATCAAGCAGAAAATCGAACAACACATACACATCAGTATGTATACACATTATTCAAAAATTGTTCAATGCTGAAATTATGTTTTTGGTTAGAAGGAATCATAAATGTTAATATTTACCAGTCCCAAACATTTGACCCAGTTAGAATAATATACCATATACAGGATAGCATGGTTCCCTTGTACAATATATCATAGAGCTATTCTATTCTGTTACATCTGTAACAGCTAATAGTATAAATATGTATAGATAAAATAAATAAAAATATTTTTAGATCAATGGAACTTAAAACACCTGGAAGATTATTGAATAACTTACCATATCTTAAAATTTCTTGAGATTATTAACACCTGAAAGAGTAAAATTAAATTGTAGCCAGCTGCAGTTTCAGAGCCTTTATGGGGAGGCAAAAATTAAAGTAAATAATAATTAAGTGATCTGCACTAGTACTAAATGGTTTTGAATCATGTTGTAGAATTATTGTCATAAGGATGTATCCAATTTAACTTATTTTTAAATTTAAGTGAGCATTTAGATGTTAAAGCTTCCTCGCTTCCCAGGTCTGATGACATTATTTTAAACTAACAATGCTGAAGAATTAAAATTTCTCTTTTTTCTAAACATTTCTGGTTTCAAAGACAAGAAAAACAATTAAATTAAAACGGTTCAGTTCCCTTACCCCCTTGCTAGCTGTTGAACCTAATATGCCTTCAATAAAAACGTATGTTGTAACACTCAAACAATTTAACAAATATTTTTTCCATCACAAGAGGCAAGAAAAAGCATAATTTAAAAAAAAATTTATTCCCCCTGCACCACCATTCACAGCAAGATCTGCTTTCTCCAATTTTAATTTACAGAAATTGGAATTATGCCATATTTGATTTTTTAAAACATGATCTCAGGATATAGTAAAATAAAAGGTGTCAAAAATTCAGGCTGCTAAATGATCTAAACCTCCTAACCCAGTTAAATTACATAATCTTTTAATATACGGAAATTTAAACCATTTTTTTTATTTCCGTACGTACCATCTACATCAAGTAATATAAACCTTTACAATCGCAAATATCGTTTAATTTTTCTTTCACTAACATAAGAATGTATTAATTCTTTTAAAAAATACTATAATCATTAAATTAATGAAATGTTTATACTCTCTTCTACGTCACATTCAGTAACTTGTAAACTGCCGTTACGTTTCAGCGACTTGCTGCGCTACTAGTTCGCGGGAATAGAAACGGTTACTTTTTTCTTTTAAAACAGAACGTTTTGCCACATGGGTACCGCCAAGTTTAATGACTTTCCATTGGTTACCGCTTAAATCATCTTCCAATAGAAAAGTAGCTAAACATTATTTCAAAGTAAAACTTATAAATTTAATTATTTTACCCATGATTTTATGTGTATTAGCCTTTAATGATGATAAGTTATCGTTTAGTTCAGCAAATTAATTTAAGCTCAATTTTATTTAATTTTTTTATATGCCACGTGATTTTTTCCCGCCAACGTTAACGAAATGCTGTAAAACCGCCGGTGTGTGTTCTGACACACTGCATTCCAGTTCATTGCCTCACTGAATTTGGTTGTGGTCGTGTAGAGTTCAGTTTTCATTTTCCAGGATGCCATTCTCACTCTCTGCAATTAATGAAAAGGAAAATCTTCATTCAAAGATTGATAAAATTAATTTAAATGGCAAGGTAATGTTACGTTTATTTTATTAATTAATTTGTTAATAGATTTTTGAAGGGCTAAATTGTTTGAGTGAATGATTGTGTGAAGTAAATTGGAAAATTATGATTGCTACCGTGTAATTTCACTTTTTAAACGTTTATTTGTGAATCAAACATTCGTTTAGATCAGTAGATTTAAAGATGTTAAGTTACTTCGAGAAATAGCCTGAATAAATTTTGGCGGGATCAAGATGGAATACAGAGTAGTTGCTGCACCACTTAAGTCTACATAATAGGTACTATTTAAAGAAACATAAGCGTAAATTTCCTATATTTACTAACAATTGTGTTGAAATGCCCATTTACGCGTAAGTTAACTGAATACTTTGTTTTTGTAGTTAAACGGTGTCGATGTAGTAAGTCTAATATATAAGTGAGGTTATGGAGTATAAAAGAGATTTTTGTGCTTGTTGTTTAAAGGTGTGAGATAATTATTTTTTTGTGCTGTGTGTTTTGATAATAGCTAGTGAAAACTGATTGATCTTTTAAATTCGAAATACTTTTTTGTTGTGAATTTTCTTAGAATAGTTCGTTTTGGAGGGAATTATTAGGAATGAGTGATTTGATTGCTATTTAATTTTTTTTTTAGATAATTTAAACCCTGAAATTCATGATAATGGATGTACCGAAATATCATCCGAATTCAGTGGGGTGAAATCGAATTGCAATGTGCTGCTAGTAATCCAAATAATCTCCCTGATGCATTTCTAAATAATATCGAAGATGATTCTAATGTCGCAGTTTCAAAAATAGTTACGTTTGTGCAATTAAGATAACGATTATCGAATAATTAAATCAAGGAAAACGTTTTAGCACAATTACACAATCCTTAGATCGTCTGTGATTAATAAACCATGTATTGTAATTTATTACCAATTGGTGTTGCATTTTCAGGTATAGCTTTCAACATTCTCTTACCTTAAACTTGCTCAGTAAATCAGAATTTCTTTCACCATACAAATTATTACATTGTTACTTAGGTCACCTGCATTTTGATAAAAATATTTATTTTACCCAGCTACATTTCTTCTTTTTTTTTTACAAGTCCTTGATATTTGTAATTTGATTTCTTTGCCTAATCTCAGTTTGTTTCCCTGATGTCTGACCTGACCTTAATTCATTTACTTGCTCTATTGTTAATAACGAAGTTTAGATATTAAGATTCATCAACTCTCAATTTGCCTTCAAATTACAAAAATGTATAATTTATCAGAATTATCTACTATTCTTATTTAGGAAAAGTTAGTAAACATATTTGGACCTATTGTCCCAAATATTTTTACCTTACACCTCTGCACAACCTTTAAGAAAGCTAATTGTATGTTTCTTTTTTTCCTAAACATAATGACTACTTGATCAATATTTTTTCATCTGTTTAGATTTTTAAAAAAAACTTTTGTATAAGTTCAGTTTATTAAATTGGTCTATTTATTAAGAACTTAGTATTGAGTTCCTTATTTGTCTTGATTCATTGCTTTCTTTTAATATATGTATAAATATGTGAAGAAAAGTGTGGAAGTTCTGTTTAAAGTTTTATTGTAAAGATCATATAACTACTATTAGGAGAGGGCCATAGGGTTTTCCAATATTTAAAGGATTAAAACTGGAAAAGTGTACTTGTAACTGATATTAAAAAACTAGGACCAGCTAATGAAATTGTCTGAAAAAATTAATAAATATAAAATACAGTTATCATCTAGGAATTTGCACCAGTCACCAAATTAGGAGAGGTTTAGCTAGATTTATTAAATAGCTAGTAATATTAAGGATTGTTGCATGTCTTTAAATCATTTCTTTTATAGACATTTTGTTTCAGAAAAACCACAATGGAGTTGGCCATAGAAGTATCCCTTTACATGAAAATGGAAATATTCTGAACATTACTAAAATTAAGGAAATTGTAAGTATTTCTAATCATTTAATTTTTTATGTAATGTACTTCATATAAAGAAATTTTATTTCTTATTTATTAAATTAAATTTATCTTATAATTTACAACTATTAATGTTTTTGAAAAGACCCAGTGTCTACTTGTTTAAAATAATGTGTACAGATTCAATTTTTGTCAGTATTTTCATGTTTTAACAAAATCATGTCTTCTGTGCATTCAATATTGTCACTAATGTTTGTGGTTGAGTATATAACTTTATGCATAACATTAGCATGATTATTTTTTAAACCACTTTTGCCAAAGCTCTTAAATGAAAATTCCTGGTACCCTTCACCACAAAAAAACATATCTGAATTCTTGTTAGGTTATAAAAGCACAGTACTGTTTACAACATCACATCAGATACCTAAATACAGCTACGGTAATGATAATCTTTTAGGTAATCTCATAAAAACAAAATTTTTATATTTGAATTTAAGGGGGGAAGTCTGTTAGATGGTAAATAGTAACATAAAATTTGATTATTACAATGTAATAAGACTTCATCAGCCCAATTACAAAAATTTGTAAATTGTAAACATAATTAATAGAGAAGTTTGCATTTGTTTAATAAAAGATGTACGTATGACTGGTCTCATCAAGAATAAAATAATGAAATTTAGTTTCATGAGTGATATGACATGATAATTACTGTCCAAATTTTTTTAGAAACATAACGAGATCAGTATGATGCATACTGACTGAAAAAATTAAGTAATGAAAATAAAATGTGGTAATTCAAGTTATAAAAAATTGTTCACATATTTCTGAAAAAAGGAAAAGTAGCAACTAGTTTAGAAAAAAACATCAAGATAGCAATTAGTAAAGAAAAAAATAGCAATAAGTTTAAATGAAAACTACTTGGTCCATAATTTTGTGAAATAAATCTACTGAGTTTGATTTACTTCTTTTTTAATTGGATATTTTATGTTTACTATAATTACTCAATTGCTTATTCATAAGTTGATTACCAGAGTCCATAGTTTTTTTTCCTCAGTGTATCATTCCATATTTTATCTGATAATAGTGGAGACAGATTGGTTTTTAAATAAAGCTGTATATATATTTTATTTGTTCAATTTGTGAAACATAAAAATCATTGTTAACCAGTTAATCTAAATACTAATATAGTAAAATGGTAAGTTATGTTATTCTCAGGATATTTTTGCAGATAATTATACTGTATATGAGTAGAATTACATTCTATTTCAACTCCATGTGCGCACAAACCAAAGTTTTAACTATTATAATCATTAAATAAAATATCGCATTATGGTGTTTTTAACTTTTGAAAAATGACTTTTTACCATAATTTGTTATGTTTTGTAGAGATAAAAAATGTAGTTTATTAATATTTATGGATACCACTGACTGGTAAAAATAGTTGGAAGCACTTTTAACTTCTATATTTATTAAAATATCAATTTATTTTAAAAAGTTACTAATTAAGAAAATTACAAGCTACAATGGTACGATGTTACCTGTTTGGTTTATCCTATTTAGAATATAAGAAGTTAAAACGTAGGGCTTGAAATTACTCTATTCTACGTACATAGTTAAATAGTTCATGAGACAAACTGATATCTCTCTGTTTATTTAATGTGGTAAAATTTATTAAAAATGTGAAATCCATTATTTTTAAGTCACGTTCTCAAAAAGTGGGATTTATAAAGACTTATAACCAGTGGGATATAACCAATATAAAAGTGGGATTTTTTAACACTATTTTTGAGTTATATGGTGGATATGCTATGTACAATTTAAAAAAAAAAAATGCCAGGAAGAAAATGTTATATTTACTGCTGCAGTTTATACATAATTTTATGTTTTTTTTTTCCATTTAGTTACCCTTGTTTATTTAGAAACTAAATTTAATTTACTTTAAAATTATTTTGAAAAATAATTATATCTGCATGAAACTGACAGGAAATACCATGTCTGCAATCTTCACTCTCAGAACAGCTTATTTAGGTTTTAAAATTGGAACTCTTACAGGATTTTGAAGTCATTTGTGTACAAGTGACGTGATGATATTTGAAGATTAAATTCAAATTTTAATTGTATTTATACTATGCAAATTATGTGAATGTTATGAGACTATATTAGAGTATGTCTTTCCTTCTAAGAAATTCCATGTTAAAATTTATTAGTGTAATGACCACTAAAGTATAAAATTCATTTCCTGTAGAGCTTTTTTAACATCCTTAATAATTAATACTCTTCTTTTTTTTTTCTCTTAATACCATCAGAAAGAGCAGAAAATATTGAAAGATCAGTTGAAAATCAGAAAATTTGACTTTGATCGATGTTTCCAATATATAGAATGATGTGTTGGTGATTTATCTGATTTTTACCATTTTTTGGTTCTGTTTTTACCAAACATTCTAGAATTTTTATTATATGTGAAAGTAGAACTTATTTCTTCTTTTTTTTTATACAAAACTTATTAATTATGAGTTATACAATTGATTTGCAATGATGAGTTAACCACTAGACCGGAACTACTGTTAAGTTATAACTTTTAGAGGATGAATGTGAATGAAGTGTATGTAGTTTTGTACAATCTCGGGTCGACCACTCCTGAGAAGTGTGGTTATTTGAAATCCAACCACCAAAGAACACCGGTATCCACGATCTAGTATTCAAATCCTTATAAACATTTTTATCTTTACTAGGATTTGAACCTTAGAACTCTCGACTTCGAAATCAGCTGATTTGACTAGACCAGCCTGGTGCGTTAATGGAGACTTGTGTAATGCACAAAAATTTCATTTAAAAATATATATCTGCAGTCAATATCTTAAGTACTATACATTTTTAATGTAAATATTGGAATGTTTTTAATGCGTCTCCAGTACAGAGTGATGTCTTAATTGTGTATAATGTGCACAAATTCTGTTTTTGTCTAACACCATATTTCTAATGAAATAAAAAAAAAATATTTTTAATTAAAGTGAAGCAGTTCTATCAATGATAGTTTCAGTATCAAACTGTGTAAAGCACCAAAAATTATGTTTCCTTGTTGGTGTTTTCTTAATACTGCACGTGGCAATCTGCTACATAACTCCAAAAATTAAATTTTTATCTGTTTTTTATATGGTTATGAACAGTAAGATAATTTTATATAAATTTCAGGTTTTTGTGTTCACTCCCTTTTTTTAGATATACTAGGTTCAGAAATTTCTTTTTCTGACAGATGGCACAAATATGATCCTTTAGATTGCATATTGCAAGATCTCGGACATTTAGTTCCTTGTTTGTGACAATCTGGTAAAGCAAGTAAGTTTGGACATTTCTGAAAAATGGATAAAGTTAAAGTTCAAGCTGTAAAAGTACATCTTTTAAAAGGTGTAACCCTGAAGGACATACAGAAGATAGATTTTATTTAAAACTTCATTTTTAATGGTAAAAAAAAAGTCAGGTCCAAAAAAATGCTGCTACTAACCAATGAAATCAAAAAGACCACAATTTTTTTTTTAAACCTTCGGAACCACCATCAGAGGATGAGATGGATGAATTGTAGCTTGTGTGAAAAAAAATGCCATGCCTAACCTGGATTTGAACCCAGGACTCTGGATGAAAGGTCGAGACGCTACCACTCCCGCCATGGAGGCCAGCAAAAGACCACAATGCCACCTTATTAAATGATCTTGCTGATATTTCAAACATTTCAATAGATTGTGTCTGCTACATTTACCCAATGTTTTAGTTATAAAAAAAGCTTTCCTTCAATGGCTGTTACGTTCAATGTTTATAGATTAAACACTTTCTCCAAGGAGTTTATACTTATTTAAATGTAATTCGCTGAGTTTCTTTGATATTTGATTGATGATTATGGATTCACAATTACACATTTGAGACAATATAGTAGCCCAGATAGTGAATGGAAGGAGGTGAAAGTGTACCAAAGAATCCAAAAATACTTCTATCTCTTGAAAAACTCATGACTACTAATTTTTTTTTTGTGCTCAAAGACTAACTAGATAAAGGCATGACCACGTCATGTGCTTCACTACTGGACTGATTAAAAATGCTATTCAGGCTAAATGTCCAAATCTGAGTAAAAAGAAACAGCTTTTTCATGATGATAATTCACACGCACATGTCTTCAGTTGTTGCAAAATTCTATGATTCTTGTTTTTTTAATTCTTTGAATTGTGCTTTCATATCTGTTGGATTTTGTTCCCAGCTATTACTTTCTCTTCAAACTTGAAGAAATTGCTTCTTGAATGAAGAGTCACTTCAAATAATGAGTTCAAAGCGGAGATAGCCACTTATTTGCAGTGTTAGAAAACATCACTTTATAATAATTTTATCAAGCATGGTCTATTGGTATGATTATACCAATTTTTAATAATTAAATAATTAAACCAGCTTACTAGTTTTATAAATTTAGTTTTAGTGCGTTCGGAATAAAAATTCCATCAGGATTTTAAAAATATGTATTTTAATCTTATTAATACTAAAATTTCAGTCTTAGTAAAATGTTTTTGTAAAATATATATTGTTAGTGATCATATGTTTAAAATTATGTCCAGTCATTGTGAAAGACATTGGTGGAGATCTTCACTGTGACTGAACTTAAGTTGACATAATTTTAAACATATGACAACCACTGTTAAATATTTTACAGAATATGAAGTTTTAATAATTTTTAAGTTCCTGATAATGGAATTTTGTTCCAAAAGCACTTGAACTAAATTAACAAAATTGTTGGTTAGTGGATTTAATAATTGAATCACTTTATAATAAGCGTGTTGGAAAGTTGGTCTAATTGTGTCAAATTGCAATAAAATTTTGATCAAAAACAGGAAAGGAAATTTTGTGTTCTCTCTATTAAGATGAGAACTATCTGAACTTAGGTCCTGTAAGCCATAAAAAGAAAACAGAATTTTTAGAAAAATGCCATTTTTGAGATAATTATTTACAAGAAAGTAAAATTAATAGGCCTCTTATTTGTTATTATCTATTTTATTGTAAGTATAAGTAATAATTATTAATTTGGCTGAATGTATGACCCCCTAAGAGTTATTTGTAGAACAAAATATAATGTCAAGCCGTATATTTTAACTTAATGCCTATATTTTAAATAAGGCATCACATTTTGTAGCTTGCAATTTTCTTAATTAAGAGCTTTAAAGAAAGATGGATATTCAATTATAGATGTTATTATTAAAAGAAGTGCAAATGCTTGAAATGACAATTTTTATTAGTTAATAATAGTTATTTTGGATTTTCTTTTTTGTTGAATTTGGTTGCTCATAAAAATTAGTATATTTTTGAGTGTTGTAGACATTACAATTATGGTGAAAAACTTTTTTCAAGATTGTGGTGCAATCATTTTAATTCAAATCATGTAATGTTTTATGGAATGAAAATATAGGTGCTACTAATGGGTTTCTTTGATGTTTGTATTATTTAAGTTAAAGGTTTTTTTCATGTGGTGGAGTATGTTTTAGCAGTTCCTTGGTCTTCAGATTCATTATTGATATTTGTATTATTTTTGTTTATTTCATTTAACTTAATTTCTTATTTATGTTTATGAGTTTTCTAAGTATAATTGGGAAAAAAAGGCAAAACAGATGACAAAAAACATTTTGTTCTGTGCAAGAAATACATAGCATAATGATTTATAAAAGTATTTTGTTTAATTATTATAATGAATAATACATTTTATATTGTGTAGAATATTTTATGCTTTAATTTTTTTTTTTTCTTTGTTCATTGGCCAAGTTACAAAGTATAATAGTTCAATATGATAATAACATTATTATTAGCTCCCAAAATAAAACCGATAAGATTATAAATATATTTAGTAATGTGGGTTATTTATCTGAAAATAAAAACTGATAATGATCAAATCTGATTAAAGAATATAATTTAATTTTGTAGTATTATCTTAAAATCTGTGTTATTTTTATTTTAATGTGAGAATTCAGAAACGTGTTACTTTAGTCTTGTTTTTTTTTGTTGTATTCTTTTTCTTAACGGTTTTTTTTAAAAATAAAATTGTTAATATTAATTTAGTTTCTTTGAAGTAATTAAAGAAAATTTAACAAAAATAATATTGATAGTTTTGTGTAAAGATATTAATGATTACTTTGGAATGGATTTGATAATGTTATCACTGTTTAAATTGTTTATTTATTGTTTTCTCTTAAATCAAGAAGATTTATTTTATATTATCAGATATTTTATTAGATTAGAATGTACGCGTTTGTTTCTTTATGTCGATATAAGGTTATGGTGTGCCATTATTTTAAATCTAATGTATTTATATTTATTCTTCCTTGTTAAAAAAGATGTGCATGTTAATTTTCAAATAATATACACTGTAAATAACATGTATATTTTTTTAGTTATGACTGAAATTAACATTTACAAATGACATAAATTTTTACAAATATTTAATTCATGTGATGGAATCTAATGGATTTTTAAAGGTGAAGGTTATGATTAGTTTGTGTGTAATAGTGCAAGATTTTTCTTGTTTTTTTTTTTTTTTCTTTTAATAAAACGTATTGTTTTAAATTTTATATTAACTGCTTCTTTATAAGCAATTTCTGTTACATCAATTTTCTATTTTATTCATTACAACCAACTTTGGTTAGTGCATGTTGAGATTTACACTTTGCTGATTAAAAACAGTTTTTTTTTTCATAATTTCTAATAGCAAAATTTTGTCACATCACATATCATGCCTAAGTATTTGTCATAAAGATCTGCAATTTATTTGATAACAACACCATGTACTGTCTAAATGCAAATTAATTTGTTTCAAAGTCTTTGTATGATTAAATGTGAGCAGCCATTAAGTGGTCAACAAAATTGCAGTTGTGATTTATGGACTGGGCATATTGTGAATATCCCTGTCGCTGTATCATTCATAAGAAATTGTGGAACCACATCTTTTGTTTGGTGAATCTTCGGCTCAAATGTTTTTGCATTCATATTAGGGAAAATTCCTTTATGTGCAGTAATTTCCAAAACCCATTGCCGAGTCTAACTTGGATTTCCATGAGGAAATACATAGATTTTCTACTGTAAAATCAGGTCTTCTGATTACAGGAAAAAAAACTCAAAACCATGATAAAAGTAGGTGGAATGTATTTTTTATGCTGAATCATTAAATGAAGACATATTTCTTCATTAACATCAGATGTTTAGTTATGGCCTTTAAAAATATTGAAAATTTTCTTGAATAATAATTACAATTAAAATTTCTACCTTTAATTTGCAGACATTTATGTTTATCTTAGTTTATTTTTTCTTATCTTTCTTTTGTGTTCAGTGAAGTCTTTTCCTTTTATCATTCAGCAGTAGTTACTTATCATATTCATCCCATCTGCCTTGATAATGTTCCATTTGGAATATATCTTTGTAGAATCTTTCTCCGTGTTTTTCGTTGATTTCACCCAAGTTTAAAGGAAAATATTGAAATAAAAATATAAAAAATGAATTTTCAATGACATTCTGCAGCCTAAATTTTTTTAGTCGACTATGAGTTTATTTATTTATAAGCTGATCATGTTCATTTATAAGCTTTTTTGTTCCCAAGAAAACCAGTAACACCCTTGAATTTCATACTGCTAGTACCTCAGGATTCAGTTTGTTGTAAAATATATTTTCACAAATAAATTGTGTTATTTGTGGCCCAATGAATATTCCCTCTTTTAATTTGGCTTCACTTAATTGTGAAAAAAAAAAACAAAGATGTGAAAAAATCTCAGTTGAATATTTAAAATGTGTCTATCTTTATCTAATGCTTTTACAAAATTCTTCATCAGGCCCAGGTTTTTTGTGTATAGGTGGTAAAATAATACAATCTGCTACGACAAGGAGAATATTCACAACATTTTGTTTTTTACAAAATGTCTTTTCCTGGGGCTGAGGAGGAAAGGAGGTTTTGCAAACCCCTTTCCTGATGTATTATGATTTCTTTTTGGCCAGTCTTTAACTGCATAGCACAACTCACTGAAAAACACAAGAAACACATACTTTGTAAAGCCAGTCTGTAGGCCTAGAAGAAGCCCTATCGATTTCAGGTCAGCATTGATCGATATGAGTTTTCATCATATTTAATAGCTTTTAAATTTTTTGACAACTTTCATTCCTACAGCTTGTGCTATCAATTTAAAAGAAAACATTCAAATTATGCAAAAACACTGTCTTTAATCTTTAAACTTTTTGAAGAGAATAAATAAACACCAAATAACATTTGATAACATATTTGACGTTCAGTTCAGATATTAGTCCCCTAACATCATGGCAGGAATTAATTAGACCATCTCTTCTAAAGTAAAAATAAAATAAATTTTTATTTTGATTTCTATATACTGAAATTTTGATATTCTTGTTTAATAAATTCTATATTTTAACACTTGAACCTTGGAGGTCTGTGCATTTTGACAAATACAAGTCATGAAATAGGTCGCCTAGTTCTGCTTGCATGATGAGAGGTCCAGTATTTGATTCTTCTAGAAAGTAATTTAATATCTACTGAAGTTGAGAATTCATCTGTTTTGGGAAATCAGAAATTTATGTCCAAGAAGTTGGGAATGATTGGAATATGTAAATCAACACCATGAAGTACTGGTCTCATACTTGAACGAACATTTGGATATGCAGTACTGCTGTTATTGTTTGTATTGAAACCAATAACACTTAGTTAAGCAAAAGTAGCAGTTGATTACAATGGTTAGTAGGCTCTCTCCAAATCATAGGTACGCCAAAAAGCAAATGTTCTTTTTTCCTTTAAACACTTAGCTTAATTTAACATAGCATTTGATGTATGCTACATGTGGAACACAGAATTTATCATGGTCTCCCAAGGGATAGTCAAAATAATGTTTGTAAGCAATTTTCAGCAAATTTGATACTGGTTTACACTGACTTTTCAGGTGAATTTTCCGCAAATGTAACAAAAAATATTTAGAGAATTTTTACAAGGTATATTTTTTATTCATTGTAAAGTTACAGTAAAACTGAAAATGTTTTAATGAATGAAAGTAAATTAAAATATTACAAAAATACTTAATTATAAAAATAATTAAGTTTTAATTTAAAAATACTTCATAATATTGTTTCACCACGGAGTGTAATAAAACAGCTTGAAACACACACAACTTAACAAATTTTGATGTTCAATAAAATAATACCAAAAGTTATTCTGTCATAATAATCTTTCACTAAATTTATGGCATCTTATGAAACAATCTTTATAATTTATATATGATAAAACCAGTACTACAACTAAAGAACAAATCTACCAATCAAAGTAAGTTTGATTGTTTAGAAAAGATAAATTTTACAAGAAACAACATATTTCTTTTTTGTATTTGTAGGGAGATAAAGATGAAGAAAAAAGTATTAGTGTCACTGAAGAGAATGGTTCCGACGAAATTGTTAAATTTGATCCACAACTGGAACCACTTTTGCGAGAGAATCCAAGAAGATTTGTTATATTCCCAATCGAATATCACGATATATGGCTCATGTATAAAAAGGCAGAAGCTTCATTTTGGACAGCAGAGGAAGTCGATTTGTCAAAGGTATGTATATATATCATGTTTATACATTTTTTGTCATTATTATAAAAGACTTAAATAGTTAATCACTGGTTAATTATGTTTTATTGAACTTCAACAATCACTACATCCTTTCTTCGTAGTTATATATTTTATAACTTTATTTCTCTCTTCAGTTATTGTCTGTGTGTACCTTTCGAGACTAAATTAACTTAATTTGAATGTTTTAATAAACGTCCTGCTAATCTAGTTCATCTCTACAAGACTCTAAGAACATTATCTTTTCTCCTATTTGTCTTAACATCTCTTTGTTATATTTCTTATAAACTTAGATAATTTTCAAAATTCCCTTTTAACACTATTAGTTTTTCCCTTGCTTTTCTATGCTCATCACAAATATTTTTATCTAAATTCTTATATCCATATTTAATATTAACTAGTTCTTTTAAAGCTCTGCCTGATTATCTGTGTAACCTCATCCATTATTAGTTATTTTCTTCATTAGATAACAAAATCCTGTAACTATTATATTTCTTTATCCTGAAATGTAATTCTTCTTTATCTTTTCTGTCACATTTCATTAAACTTCATTCTTGTACAAGACTGATTTTTTTTTTCCCAAAACAACCCTGCCAGTTGTTTCTCACAACTGATTTGTAGTTTCTGCTAAATGAACGATTTCATTCGCAAATTTTAACATCTTTATTTTCCTTCCTGCATAGTTACCCCACTTCAGAATTTATCATTCAATTCATTCTGTTTCTTCTCTGTATCAAGTTGAAAAGCAATTTAGATAAGCCACTTCCTTGTCCCTCCTTTTTGAATCAGAGCAGGCTTTCATCTATTCAGCTTATTCTTTGTTCATTTTGTTCTGTTCTTCATTAACAAAGACTTCTAAAGTATAAATGCCATATCTTAACCAACAAAGTAATTGTAATCTTTTATTTTTAGTAAATAGGACAGTAATTGTGACTGAATGTCTTCTGTTCTTACTGTCTTAGTTCTGTTTGCATTGTAGAGCTTATCAGAATCTCATCTAAATTACTTTTTATAATTTTGGAAATAGAAGTGGTTGTATCAAAAAAAAAAAACCAACAGAAATTGAAAATTGTCCAAATTATTAAATAAATGGGATCAAAAAATGCTTTGGAATGTGTGTCTTTCTTCCAGAACTAAAAATCTATCCCTTGTTATGTTCCTGCTACATGTAAGTTCTTTGTTACTTCTTTTCATGATGGTTTTCTGTAGTAGTTTCTTCAACTTGAGCTCACATTTTGTCAAAACTGAAGGGTTGTATATACTATCTTTGATGATATATTGTACTACAATCTGTAATTTTGTTTTAAAACCACCCTCCAGTCATTTAACTATCTGATATCTTCCCGTATTGCAATAATATTTGCAATATGCACTAAATCTTAGTATAAAATTCTCAAAATAGTTAATCTTTCATTTCTATGACCCGTATCTTTTCTCTTTTTGTGCTCCCCCACCATCTTCTGTGAAACTCCAATCATCTATTGCTAACAAGTTGGTCATATTTCGTTTGGTTGTCTACTTTTTCATGTTTTTCTCTGTGCGAAGAGGTTAGTATCTATAATCTATAATGCACAATATCCCAACTACTGCCTACAGCAGTAGTAGGGATGGGCAATCTAACCTGAATAAAAATTATTTGTTTTCTGTTCTGTTCTAATAACAGACTCTTTGTCAAGGTTTTTTTATTCATTGTCATTCTGTTTCTATATCATGTTTTGATTCAGTACTGATTATCTTGTAACAATCTAGTTCATCTTTTCACTTTGTATCTAATTAATTAATATTAATTAGCCCTTAATTTCTGTTTCTTGTTTTAAATTATATCTAATTAATTAGTATTAATTGGCCCTTACATTTCTATTTCTTGGAAATTATTTAGCCTGTCCATCTTATTTTGCTTGAACATTCAATGCTGTTTTTCTATGTCTTAATTTCTATACTTTCTGATGTCTTCTTAACCTTTCCCTATTAGAGATCACACAAACACTATTATTGCCAGAAAAATAAAAAGAAATGAGAACAAAATTTTTCAGCAAAAATGTTTGTAATTTTATATGTATTAATTAGATGTGCAAGACTTAAAACTTAATATTAGTTTTAAGTTTGCTGTTCAGGCTGTATTGACCATCAATTAGTCCAACTACTGCAAAGTTCTTTAGATAATGATCATTGTTAAACTAGCATTTATGTTAATGACTACATATTTCTTAAAGGTATGCGGTCTATATATCAATAGTATTAATACTGTTTCAGAACTGGTCAGTCTAAGGGGTAGTTGAAATGTAATTACTAAATTACAGTTGGATTTACTATCCTTTAAGGTTGTGTTGAAAGAAATGTAGTTTTAATTTATTCTGAAATATTATTCAAAAAAGATATTCCTGTTGTGGGACTATTGAGTTTATTGGCTTATTTAAGTTTATAATATTATTTGTAGTATTTTAGTCAAGTTTATTGTAAAAATGTAGTCTTTTTTTATTAGTTTAACAAGTGTTGCTAATTTTTATTACCTGATAAGATATACTGGTATAATATATAAATATCTGTTAACACATTTGTTGGAACATGTGTCATGTGTGTACTCAATGTTATATAATGAATTGGCTGTATATGTGTACAGATGCCAAGTACTAAGGTTATGCATAATTGCTGTGGATTTTTATAAATTATGGATAGACCTACTTTCTATTGTTGAGATAGTGTTGTTAATTTTGGTAGTAACTGCTTAAATGAAAAATGAACAAAAAAACTATCAGCCATCTTTGTTACAGAAACTTGTATCTTGTACCCAGATAATTACTTTAAAGATGAATTAACCACTCAATCAAGAGAAGTTAGAAAGTCCTAAATTTTAAAGAGATGATTGTGCTGTGGTTTCAACAAAAGTTGGTGGCCATATAGAGCACCACTGCATACAGAATATGGCATAGTTATGTGCAGCTGAATGTTTTGGTAATAGGTGAGGTGGGATATAGTAATACAAGTGATCTTGGTAGAATCAACAATTGGTCTTTTCAACTGAAGCACAAGTTTGTGGTTTTAACACAATATAATTCTCCAATGGGTTTTGTTACTCATTAGTGTGACTAGTTAGAACTGGGTGTCTTGAAGATAAAAAACCATTATTTTTTTTTTTTTAACAAAAAAAATTATTGTTTGCATACTATTTAGTAACAGAAAGACATCTGTTACTATTAAGAATGTTTTAGGAGTTACGTTTCACATAATTTTTTTTTGCTTTTAGAGACACATAAACATATGTTGCTTATATGTGTGTGCGATATAAACATAAGTGACATTAGATTTATCTGGCGTTGGCAAAACTTTTATGAGGTTAATAGTATATTAGTATAAATCATTAATAGCAGGAAGTGCAATTCATTTTGTTAGTCTAATCTTTTGAATTGCATTAAAGTGTTTTCGTTTTGAGTGGTGCACACCTATCATAATATTTTATGATGTACTCCAGAGGAAGAAGAATGGTGAATCTACATACAAGGTAAGTTTTTACTTATGTATTATTCTCATTGTATAATTACATTTTTTAAACATTTACATCTCATCTATTTTAATGAAATAAGTGTAATATAATTTTACTGCTGTTATTTTTTTATTATGATGAAATGGAAAAACTAATTTGAAAATTTATCCAAATAAAAAGAGAAAACACCATGAAGTAGACGAAAAATAAACTACTAGCATTGCAATTTATTTGCTTTGAAAATTTGTACAATACAATTTATATCTAAAAATTCTTTGTAGAATATTAGCTTAATCACCAGCATATAGAAATTAAAGACCTTTAAAGCATTCATTAATATTTTTAAAAAATATGATTGATACCAATCACTGAAAATGTTATACAAAGTGCATTACATTTTTATGTCCTTGTACAGTGTAGTTGTAGCGCTACTTGGCGGCAGATATTCAATGAAGCTTCATGCAAAGTACATCTTTAATGTGTAACGTAAAATTTATATTTTCAGTAATGCATTTTTGGTTACTGTAAATTTAGTGTTTTAATTAATAAGTGGTTTATATTGTAAATAAATGTGTTATTTATTTCTCTTTTTTCAGGATGTGACAGATCATCAGCATTTAAAAATGGTGAGAATGAAACTTCAGTTGTTTTTAAACCAAGAACAAATGGAGGTTGAATGGATAGAAAAGCTAATGAAGTCATTTTTCGGATGACTACTACTCTCCTGAAAACACTCCTGCTTCGTCATCGATAAACTTCAAATTATTGATGATAATTTGAAGTTTAAAGTCAGAAAACAGAAATAAACAAAAGTAATTTATCTATCTGTCTCTAAAAAAATTTTAAGGTAAGTTGTGCATTAAAGCAGTTTCTGTTATTAGTTATAAATTTTCAAATAAATGTAGTATCTGTAACAATTTTTTATACAGATTTTTAAAATAATGATTTCAGGACAAATCTTATGTAGAAGGTACTGGAAGTTGTTGAGAATAGCTGAGACACAGTTGGTTAAAAACTTAAAGAGTAATATTTCTTTTTAATGAAGTTATAAAATTGAAATATAATAATAGATATAAACAAAAAATAATTGAAATATAATGTTTTCAACAATGGGAATTTATTTTTCAGAAACTGCTGTTGCCTGTAAATCTGGTATCTTTCCAGAAGCTGAAGAGGTTTCATTCAGTAAACCTGATTCCGCTTCACCTATACTTCTAAAGCCTGAAGAGGACAACTTATTGTCTGTCAGTATTATAGTTACAGATCTTTATATACGAACAAGTTACAACACTGGGAAAGAAAGTAAAAATTCTAGATGATGTTGCTGCAGGTAAATATTTTATTTATTTTTAAAGTAGCTAATACAATAGATGCTTGTATCAAGGACACGAGGGAACTGTTTGCAGAATAAGAACAACAGTTGTAAATACAACAGATAAAAAAGAAAAGGAGTAGAGAGATCCCCTTACTTGAAAAAAGTCTGAGAAAGGCTCATATTACCATTTCCGATATTAGATTTTCAGAATGGAAATTTGTTTATAAGGACTGTTCAAAATGTTCAAGAAAGTGAAATCTCAGTTTTACTGAAGATTAAAGTAGACTGATTTTTGAAAACTTCTGGGTTATAAAAGATGTCAATAAACAGAGGCAGTATTTAGCTCCACTAATGAAGGAAATTCCAAAGGAAAGAATCAGTGAACTTGTAAAAATTCTCGATTTAAAGTAACGGAAAGTTATTTTCTAAAGAATAGTGAAGCAATACGGGATTCAGTATTCTTGATGTGTCAGAAACATTTCTCAGAAATATAGTAAAAAAAGTAGATATAAATACTGATAAAAGAGGTCATCACTGCCTAAATGTAGAAGAGGTCTGAAGAAGAATATACTGAAAACATATAAATTCGTTTCCCTCAGTTCTTCGCATTATTTATTACACTGTTGTAAGCTCCAGAAAGTATTTTGCTTTAATTTAGATGTCAATGTTATGTACAAGTAGTATGTAGAACAATGTAAAGAACGAGGTGTGAAAACAGAAAAATTATGGTTGTACAGAGAAATCTTTAATACAGAGATTGATTTAGCATTCCACAAAGCAAGAAAAGATGAATATAACCAATGTTTTTGTTACAGAAATTTATCCGTTGATAGCAAGCTCTAGAAAAAACATCTTACAAAGAACACAAAAAAAAGTCTGCTTGTAATTTAAGAAACATATATAAAGAAGAAGCTTTGTGAGAAAACTGATACTTATTTGAGTTTGATGTTCAAGCCATCAGATATTGTCCTTCAATTACTTCAAAAATAAAAATTTTACAAACTCTGGCCAGCTATTTACAACCTTACTGTATATAAATCAGCTACAAAGCATGCTGTACAAATTATATGTGGCATGAGGATATGGGTAAATGAGGTTCTATTGAAATGTTATTATGTTTATATAAAAAGTATGAAATAATGTGTTGCTGATGGCTGTCCAATTATTCTGTTCTCCCATCAGTTGCAGGGGATAGAATCGTTATATCTTTATGTGCACTTTGCTTTTACATGGTGTAAAATCTTAAAACATTTCATCTATTGATCAATGTGTTTTGAACGGGGTAATTCACTTATTGAATGTAACTCGTTTCACGCTAGTGTAGAAAAGTTTAAAAATAATGTAAATATTCATGTTGCTCAGGATGGTTTACTATTGTTCGAATGGCTTTTAAAAAGTAAATATATGATGTAATAAATGTGGAATGAAAAGAATTTTTGGATTTTAAGTCTATGCCGAAAGAAAGAGTAAAGAACAAAAAATAGACATTAATGATCATAAAATTCACTGGTTTTAGATAGTACATTTCAAATATATAAAAGATCTGGATCAAGTATACTTCAAATATGAAAGTGAGAAAGAATTGTAAGAAAATTTGTGTCCAAGCAAACATCTCTCATCCTCATTAGTGTTTCTCCTGCAGCCTAAATTTCATAAACCATGGAAGATTCGGAATGATGAAATAAATTATTTGATAGATTTATGCCAGTCAAGTTTGATTAAAGAACAATATCACAATTTTTTTTTTTTTTTAATGTATGAAGGTTGTGAAAAAGAGAATTGCTCTGACAAATATGACTGAAAAGTTTTTTACATATTTAATTTCTAGTGTAATATTTTATATTTTAAGAGATTATTTTTAGTGTATATAAATTGATTTTTGTAACAAATGTTGACTTTATAAATTTTATAATATTAAAAAAATAAAAATTTGACAGTACTGACAACTTAGAATTTGCTTGTTCAATAACAAGTTATACCAGTATTTTGAAATTGTATTAAGCTAACTCAAAGTGAAAATTCCTATAAAAGAATCTGAAAAAAAATTTTTTATAATAATAAATATCTTTAATAAAAATTGTATTTTGTTATATTAGTATTATTGTATTTATTTTTAGTTATACTTACTCCTGTATTTTTTTTTTTTTTTAAACAAAACTTTGTTTTAAGTAAATCTTATGTTTTTTTGTTATATTTCTTTCTTAATAACATTTCTTGTATTTAATTTTTTTTGTTTTTACTTATACATCTTTTTTATACTTTTGTAAATCAATTTTTATTTAAAGAATATGATTTTTGATTTAGTTCTATTTAGAAATTTTGTTTTTCTTTAATAAAATAATAAATGTTATTGTACTTTTTTGTAATTGTATAAAATTGTTATGTTTAAATTTTACTATAGTGCAACTATGCTGTTTTTTTTAATATTTATATACTTTGTGACTTTTTCTATTTACAATAATTTGTCTTCTCATAGTAAAAGGAATAAGAAATAATTTATTTACTGAAATTTTTTTTCATTAATACTGCATAATCTATGTATGGCATAAACATTTAGACCCAGATGAAGTAAGATGTAATCGTAAGAATTAATCAAAATTTTTGATTAATTAAACTTTTTTAATCTTTTTAGTCTAGTAAACAATAGTAATACACAAATTTGTGGATTTAAAAATATAGTTTTTAAATGCATTTGAATTATTTATATTTAATAACGTTGAATGCTTCACTTTTATTATCAAAAAATGATGAGAGTTTATTTCTTCTCTCCTGAAAAGTAGCCAGAATGGGGTTAAGTTTGTCCAGTTCTGAGCCATCAATATGTCTAAAAAAAAAACCAAAGAACAAATTTTTGAAGTATATTCTGATTCTGAGCCATCAGTATAATTTACACTTTTGAAAAGACTATTCAACTCTTGTTAGCCATAGTCTAAACAGCAACAGTAGTTTACTCCGGAACCACAATTAAGATATCTTCAGAGGGATGAGATGATTGAATTGTAGCATGTGTGAAAAATGCCATGCCTGACCAGGATTTGAACCTGGGACCTCCGGATGAAAGGCCTAGACGCTACCCTCGGCTGGATATTGTATCTATTACAGGTTATTTACTTCTGCTATTGTCACTATGCAAGGACAATTTACTATGTAATATTGTTATTTACATGTTTTTTTATATTTCCAATTTTTGTAACAAATTAATTTGTGTTTTAGTTTGCTTATGAATTTTTAGAAATTGAAACATGTTAATATAATAATTGCATAAGCAAGCAATATTCAATAGCCCACCAGGCTGGTCTAGTGGTTAACTTGTCATCGCAAATCAGTTGATGAGTTGAGTGTTCTAAGGTTCAAATCCTAGTCAGTCACTATTATACGGATTTGAATGCTAGATTGTGGATTACAGTGTTCTCTGATAGTAGGGTTTCAATTAACCACACTTTTCAGGAATGGTTAACCTGAGACTGTACAAGTCTATATTTCATTCACATTCGTACATTTCATCCTCTGAAGTAATACTTTGTGTTGGTTCTGGAGGCTAAACAGAAAAAGAGAGAGGCAATATTCAATACTTCAAAAAGAAGTTTGATAACTTATTAGTTGTGTTTTTAAATAAATCTTGTATTTTTCAATATAAATATGATTAAGCAAATCTTACACAGATATATAGACTTGTATACATAAAAACCTTATGTACATATACTTTAAACAGCACAATCTATACTAATCCCCAATAATGGTTACTGGATGGATAATAATGAATTTTGTAGCTAGTGAAAAATTCCGTCAGGACTTGAACCTGGAACTTCTGAATGAAGGGCAAAGATGCTACCATTTTGCCATGGACATAATTAGTGTATTGATAATACATATTAAAATAGAAAAGTAAATGGTTTACTTACAAAACATTTTCTTAAATGTTTTTAATATGAATCGTACAATTGTAATTTGAAATTTCTAATGTATCTGGTTTACCATAATTAGTCAAGAAATGTAAATATTTTCACCTGCTAAAAAACTATCTAAAAATACATACTCTTAAATAATTTGTTCATTTTTTTTTTTTTTCAGGACTTCGGTGATTGGGAAAAACTGACAAATGATGAAAAAACATTTATTTCACATGTATTAGCGTTTTTTGCAGCTTCTGATGGAATTGTTAATGAAAATTTAGTAGAAAGGTTTAGTCAAGAAGTTCAAATTACTGAAGCTAGATGTTTTTATGGATTTCAAATAGCTATGGAAAATGTTCATTCTGAAATGTATAGCCTGCTAATTGATACATATATTAGGGATCCTGCAGAGAGGTATATTTTTTCCTGAATTTATAAAAATTAAGAAGGTCAAATTTTGTTTCTTTTCGCCTCTGTTTTTATACACTTAGGTATCCATTGTATATCTAGTACATATATATATTTCACACAAACATAAATATAATTAAAACTCTTTATTTTTATTTATCATAAATGATAAGTAAATATATTTATGGCAATAAGCTTTTCACAGTATTTACAGGTCTGTAATTTCTTGCGCAATTTGAAACAACACTACACAAACATGTCTTTCAAGAATATTTTTTTTCTGCCATATCTAAAGCATGAAACATTTTATTTAGTACACTCGCTGATTGGATGTGAAATAATGTAATGGCATGATAGATTGTTTTTAAAGATTAACACAGTATTAAAAAATGAATGAAAATTTTTGAGTGACAAATCTGATGGTTATAAAATTTTAGATCATGCCAATAATTAATGGACAATCAAAATAAAACAATTTTTTCAAAAGGCTTTCGAATTTATTGGTCTAAAATAATTTATCATTCCCTTTTACATGTAAAACGAGTAAAATTATTTTATTCTATTATTAGATTATTTTTATGCACGTTACAATTATTTAAAAAAAAACTGAATGTAACAAATGCTAATTAGGAATTAACTAGTGCAAATACTATTTAATCTGTTGATTAACGTACTAGTGTTCTATCAGGAAAGGACACTATTTCAGGGGGCCATTCTATAGCTAAAAATAAAACAAAAAACAGAATTGATAATGTTTCATTTTGAGTTATGTTTGTTCGGTAGGCATAGGTGTCATGCAGTACTGCAATTTATTTCTTAGTCATAAGTTGGTGGTAAGAATTGATGTATTTTTATTTGGCCTGAAAAATATTGTAGAGGTTTGATTTTTATAGTAGATAAAAATATTTTACTACTTTGATAAATTTGGCTAATTAAAACAATAAAAAAAGGTTGAGGTAATATAAATGTAATCTATTATAATTAGTTTGAAAAGATTATGTTTATGGACAGTACAAAAAATCAAATATTTTTCTTAACTCCTTCACATTATTTTACAAATCTATGCCCCACTACATTAGGAAAAAATAAAAAAGTTATGCATTACTTTCAGGGGTAATAAGGCTAATTCCTAACATGCAAACAGTGTAATTTTTTTAAAGTTGCACATTAGACAAGTTTCATATTCAGTACTGAACCTTTCCTTAACAAGGCAAGGGATATTTTTTTATAATTATTCCATTAAAAGTCTAAAACATAAAAGAAAAATTTTAGAGAACTAAGGATGTTTTGCTTTTTTAATTATTGGATTTTAATCAGAAGCAGCAGTAGTGAATTTTTGTACTGACTATTTTGATATATTTTATTAATTTTTTAGGAGGGGGTTACAAAGATAGTTGTACATCATTTTAAAGATAATCCCTGTAATTTTTAATAACAAGCCTGTAAATATTGGACAAAGCAATTATAATTTGCTAAAACATTTCCCCTCTCTTTTTTTTTAAGAATTGAATTAAAGGTTATAAGGGAATTTAGAAAAGTAATTCATTAAGTACAAAAAATCAAATATTTCTCTTAACTCCTTCACATTATTTTACAAATATATGCCCCACTACATTAGTTTTATATTAGTCATTCATTAGTCTGTATGTTAGTTTTAGTTGTAGTTATTCTAAAATTTGTTTAAAGAGTAAGTTAACTATATATGTATGTCTTCAAGAATTCTGTAGCAGTACGTTAGTGGAACCAACTCTCCTTACTTCAAAATTGATTAATAATTGATTCTAAGTGCAAGTTTAATATCATCTACATATTGTCCATGTATGAATTGCATATTGTTAGGTAAATTACTCAAAATGTAATCAAGGAATATCCAGTTCTTAAAGCATTGTCTTCATAATTACCTGGAAAATCTTATACTTTCCATATCATTAAATTTGCTTATAATTGTATCATATTCTTGTAAGGATTTATTATATATTCTAAAAACAAACTTTTATCATATTAGTCTGTATTATATTAGAAAAATTAAGTTAAATTTTGTTTTGTCCCAGTTTTATGGCTGTTTCTCCAGTAGTTTTATTGATACATTTTCTAAGTAATTTTATCATGTTAATACAAGTCATTTTAATTTGTTTAAATCATTTTATTTTTTGCACTATTAGCGATAAGTGAATGTCTGATGTTTCAGTTACATTTTTGTTGTAATCGTTGTAGGATTTTGTTTTATGTGCTAACTTAAATTCTTAATTATTTATGGTTTTCAGGGAATTCTTGTTTAATGCCATTGAAACAATGCCATGTGTTAAACAGAAAGCCGATTGGGCTTTACAATGGATTGCGAGTGACACTGCCACATTTGGTGAAAGAATTGTAGCATTTGCAGCTGTTGAAGGGATTTTCTTTTCTGGTAGTTTTGCTTCAATATTTTGGCTTAAAAAACGTGGTTTAATGCCTGGACTGACATTTAGCAACGAATTGATCTCTCGTGATGAGGTAAATTTTTATTATCATTTATAACTACATTTTTTCTTTTCAATTTAAAAAAAATAAATCAATTTTTGGTATATTTTTTGTGCTGTAGATATCAATCTATTTATAGTTAATATATAAAGTGAGTTTGTTCCAGTTTCATTCAGAGTGGCTGAAGATTTATTATTGCTTATGAAATCTTAAACTAACGCTAGGTTATTACTATAATTATACTTAACAGTAAGTTAGTCACTTCCTTGAATAAAACTGGTTTTGGCTTTTTGTTTCGGTCCAGTAAATATTTAAAGCCATAAAGTGTAGAACAGCCTTTATGTAACACTTATTTAATTGCATTATTCGTAAACAAATTAAAAAGCAAAAACTAAGATTTTTTTTTTTTTTAATTTGCAAATGTTTTGATGTAACAGATTATTAACACATTTACAAATTTCTGTTTGTGATTACATATATTTGGATAAATTGCAGTGTTTTTGACCTAGTCATGAAATGTAGTTTTTATATTAGCAGATTAATAATATTAATTTTTTTTTTTTTTTTTTTTTAATAAGATGAAATGGTTTAAGAGATTGGTCACTTCAAGTGGATTAGAGCTTAATGTAAACCTTTACACACTTGCTTTCTTTTTGCATATTTTAAAAAACAGTAATGTTTATTTCTAGGAAAACTTGAGGATGTTCTTAAAGAATTTTTTTTTAAACCCCTTTCACTTATAATTCAGTATTTTTAAATTTGTCCTGACTGATATTTTCATGGACGCAGAGTCAGGGTGGGGATAGATTATTTTTATTTCATGAGTTAGGGAAAAGTTTTCTATTTAGAAAGTTATAATGTATTTTATAAAAATATAATTTTTTTGTGCTTTTGATGTGAAATAATTTTTATTCTGGGAGAGGAATATAAAATATTTAAGTCACAAATGAAGAGAAATAATTAACAGATATTGGTAATTTTATGGGCTGTAATAAAGTGTTTAATTTTTACTGAAAAATGAATTTAACAGAAAGCAAATTGCTTAAGATTTGTTGTATTAACTAAAACATTTTGTTTAGAGCAGACTTACATTTAAATATTTATAGATTTTAATCAAAGAGGCTTCATCCCCTCATATGAGTATTTCTTTTCTTTAAATGGTTGGTGTGCACTAATATAATTAAAATAAAATCTGGATTGAATTTTTAATATTTTGTATAAGATAAAAATTGTTAAATGAAATTGGATGGAATGTAGTACACCATTTCAATCACTGGCATTTTATCTTCATATCCTTCAGTTTCCAGGATGCTATTTCCAAGATGATTCGAGTATTGTGGATCCATTAGATGGTTCAGAAGTAGTACTGGACTCTGTAACATTGTATAAATTATTTAATAGTTGATTGATGCATATGCTTTACGTTTTTAGTGATATTTTTTATGATTAGAATATTTGCACTTTCAGGTTTTTAAAACTTTTTCTTTTTGACAAATCAAATTTTTAAAGAAAGTTGCATGTTTCTTGATTTTCAGATATTTGGAAATAGAATTTTAAATAATGTTTTTGTAAGCAAAAATAATAGTGTTTGTTCATTAGTATTCTGCTTTTTTTATTTATCAAAACTAAAAAAGGATAAAATTTAGGCATTTCCTGCTTCTAGAGTTAAAAACCCACATATTGTTAATGAAGTTATATACATTACTAAAGCATCAGTTCAGTAAATAATGTGTTTTAAGTTAAAAAAAAAAAAGAAGATGATCGATTTATTATATTGCTAGGATGCACCTTGTTAAAATTTTATTGTACATGCATAATAAAATTTGTATTTTAATTTTCATTGTACGTATGTATATAATGTTAGAACATTCATTGTTAATCACATTAATATCAAGGTTGTATAGATAATTCATTTTAATTAGTTAGCATGGTTTGTGTGATTAAATTACAGTTACAAAACAAAGAAAATTAATATTTTACGAAAGTGTAAAAAAAAACCACCTTTGTTTTTGTCGTGTTGATTATGAATTTTTTTTTTTTATAGGGTCTTCACTGTGATTTTGCATGTTTGATGTTTAAACACCTTATACAGAAACCATCACAACATCGCATTTGCAGTATAATTAAGGATGCTGTAACTATTGAACAGGAATTTTTAACAGAAGCTTTGCCAGTTGCTATGATTGGTATGAATTGTGATCTCATGAAGCAATATATAGAATTTGTTGCTGATCGTCTCCTTGTTGAACTTAATTGCCCAAAGGTATTTTTTCTCATAAATTAAGAAATTGATCTTAAACATAATTTTTACTTATGTATTTATTAAACAATAATTATTTTGTTTCTTTTAAACTGTTTTTTTACTTATAAAAAAAAAGTATTGAAATCACGAATATTTATTTTATGTTAATATCTGTGTTTTCATTATCAAGAAAATGTTACTAAAATGGTTTACTAATTTCACCGTTCTTATCGGACATTGACTATTTTTAACAAAAATCTAGAATTTTGCTTTGATGATGGAAATAGAGTTAAAATGTTTAGGGCTCTTATCCTATTTATCTTTATCTTAATTTAGGACTCTTATCTTACTTATTAAAGATAAAAGCCATTTTCACGGAGGTAAGATGTGGCAAAAGAGATTAATATTTTCAATGCTTCTGTGATAAAATTTCTATATTCACTTTTATGAGCAAGCCAAAACATCTAAATCATGAGATGATGTAGTAATGTTTTGTTGGCAACCATTTCGATGAACTGATTGTGATTCTCAACTGATAGCTTAGGATTCTGTGACAACATTTTCACTAAATGAATTTAGTATCTTTATCTTCTGGGAAATACTTTATCAACTGAGTTTTTTAGCTCACGCAAATGCATCTATCCAAACTGGTGAATAGTGTCTTCTATATCCAAATTTTTCTCAGTGTAATCTGTAGTGAGTGGAAACATATTATAATTTTTGCTTTAAAGGCGAATAATCCAGATATCAAGATTGTTAATGAAAGCATAAACTTTGTCAGTAAAATAAATTTTTACTAAAGTGTGATGTTTTTTTATCACATTCCAGTAAATTTACATTCAAGTCATTTAAATGCAAAAATAAATTAGCTAAGTAAGTCAACAGCAACATATACTTATTATTCTGTAAAAACAGTGAGAATGGCATTTGTTTATCCTGGTAAAATATCAATTCATTTCACAATTCCATAATCAGGTTAACATATCCACTGCAATAACCATATGACTTCTGTTTGGAAAAGAGATTTTTTTCTTTTCATTTATTTCATCACGTAGTTTAGCAAAAAGGTTCTATAATGGTTAACTTATAATAAAATTACAATCTTTACAGCTTTACAAAGAATTAATTGGAGATTTTCTGGCAAGATTATGGCTGTGAAGCCGTGCATCTATTCCCATCCTTGTTATAAGTCATTCTTAATTTTTTTCAGAAATTCACTTCCTTCCTGCTATTGCCTTTGCACCATCACTACATGCTATAATATATTTTCCCCAAACTGTTATAGTTTTTAGCAGCTCTATAAAAACGACATTGTCCTGTTGCATTACCAAATACTGATTTGCAAAATAACATATTTTCTTTGATTTGGCCCTTATTGCATTCACATCTCACAAAACATAAGAACTAGAAATGTTTTTGCTACATCTGTTGATTCATCAAATTGAATACCAAAAAATTCTCTTGAGTTCATACTGAATTATTTGGAACATAAGCAGCCATGTCATTGATTTGGCTTGATATTTTATTATTAGACAGCAGAATGTTTTGTTACTTCAATGCCTATTAAAATATTGACTACCAGTACCAGGCAATATCAGGTGTTCCGAAATTGTATGGGTTTTGGAATGTTAGGTACCCTTAATGCTACAAGTTATGATGCTTTGAGTTTTTTTTTTATCAGTATGACTTGATTTACAAATAGAGAAGCTTGTTGATCTCTCAAAGTATGTAATTTTCTTTTGAAAAATTCCGAGGATTTGCTTTTATCTGGATGTTTAGCTTCCAAGTTCAAATTAATTTTGATTGCTTCATGCTTTCATCGGAGAGAACTTGAAACTAAACAACGCTTTGTGGTTTTTTACCCAATTTCAACAGGGAACCAGTAGGATGCCGCTACCTGACCGAATCTTTTTAAGTTTATTTTTATTCAAATAAATACTTGACTCAGTATTTAATCTACCCCATTGTGATATCCTACAATTCTATAGATATAGATAACATGTAATATTCTAAGGAGTGCTTAATAATAAACATTTGGTTTTGTTGTATTATGCTCCATCGGTGACCTCAACAGGAAACCAGTAGGATGCCACTACCTGGCCAAATTTAGTAAATAAACTAAATAATCCCATCCTATTTTATTATTACAGAAAATATATACTACCTGACGTATAATCATTACTAGTAAAACACTTTAATTCTTGAACAAGATAAATAAATTTGTTGTTAACCTTTGAATCAATCCGTATTTAAGCCAATACTATCCTAATTAATATTTTTCAATATTAGGATCTTGTTAATTTTTTATTTTTTTGTGCGGGAGTGCAAAGCATGATTTTGCTAAAGCATACAAGTTTGTCATTAGATATAAGTTGTCTTATAAGGTATAAATCCCTCAAAAAATTTACAAGCTAAATTTTACAAAAACTGAATATGTATGTAGATCATAACATGATTCATCTAACTTAATTATGGCCTCAGCCAGCACATGCGTCTCCCTCTGGAAAGGGGAGCATGTTGCTTCCCCCAAGCACAACCCTGTGAAGGCAAATTCCTGTTAAACTGAAAAGCTAGCACCAAGAGGACTTCAGAAGATGGGCAAGGAATTTTGCTAGGAGTATGAAGCTCATTGCTGCCTAATCTCCCATGATCATCTTGAGTTCCCCCCAAGGGGAATAACGCCCACCAAGTGACATTACCGGTTGTCATACTACCCCCCCTGGCTTCCTAGCCCTGAAGGGCTTTACCGGAGGTCGTCTTTACACTTCGGTCTGATAACGCCACAGTCATCAACCGACCTTGGGGAGATGCCAATGCCCCGAGGGACATTCACATCGGTAAGTAGATAGGCCAAATAATTTTGATGGTGTCCAATGCCTTCTATGAAGACATGGGACACCACAAAACTACCTACTTAGAAACAAGTTTAGGACTATCGCGGAAGCTCGAAAACCCCCGCGCCTGCTTTAACCTGTTACAGCAATGATGCTATTCTACCCGCGTTTTTACAAATTTGCTACGCCAGCTTATAGAAAGGAGTGCACTTACTTATTAATTACCAAGTCCTTGAGGACCCCAGGCCTGGCCCGTGTGAGAGCTATCAACTCCCACACAACACCAACTTTGAGGTCCGCTTACATGTTAGAAGTTGATCGCAACTTAACCGCATTCCCTAACTCCCTTACAGGTGCACTCCGTTTCTAACAAATTCACAAACACAAACTATGTTCACGGGAGATATACTCCTGAGCGTGACTCCATTGATACCAAAACAAAACTAACCGAGGCTATGGTGCCAAAGTGCCTACCTCTGGTCAATCAGCTAGCCTCGGCGTGCCCTAGCCACCCGGGGTTCTACTCTACACCCTCAGCAGATCTGCACAGGCCAAGACTGAAGGAAGTTAGCCACAATTGTCCACTCACTGCCTTCCAGTTGACCCACAGATCCAGAAAGGAGTCTCCCATGATCAGCCATAATCATTTATTTCTATTGGTTTAAAGGACCAGAATGCAAACACTAAATCTATCTATAAATAAAACGTAAAATCTATAACCACCAGTAAACAAATAATGAAAAGACCTACCAGATAAAAAAAGAGACAGCAGTAAAGGACAGTTGTCCAGGTTTTGCTGTTCGTAGGAAGATAACAAACTCCCACTATTCTTGTGTTCAATTTCGTTTCCATCCAGTGAGGTAAAACTATAATTTAAATAACTCATCATACAATCTTGTACTTTTGTCAGTTGATGCAGTGATGTAGATGGCCCATTTCGGTTTTCATAAAGTAATTCATTTTGTGTAAGAATGTAATTGAAAAGGAAACCAGTTAAACCATTTGACTGCATACTAAAAACCAAAACCTTAATTATTATTTTCATTGAAACTACACTTTTAAAAACTTAAATAAAGGCACCAGACGCATGCTTTGCGTTTGGGAACTATTCTGATGTTATTCAATCCCTTTTTGCCTCTTATATTGCAGACAGCATGACACGTGCTCAAATATGACACTCTCATAATAAAAATTATGCAAGGATATGCATAATAAAATTATGCAAGGAATAAAAATTACAAGGAGCACATACACATCAAGTTTGAACCTGTAAATTGCTCATGTTCGTATACTTCATACAGCCACATTCACACCCATCTGTATCAACGCAGCTAAATAGTTTTTATTAGGTTTCATTTGGTTGGTGTTGGAGGTCACAAAGTATCAATTTTTTTGGGGGGGAGGGAGGTTGTGGAGCTAAAAAGACAGAATCGCAGTCTTTATAAATTGAACATAACTCAATTTATAGATTAAAAAAAGTTTGACAAATTATTGCTTAACTTTCATGGCTAAATGTTTTTCTAATAATAAAAGTCAGACCCCCCAAAAAACAATATATTTTTTAAAGAAAGGAAATAAATTTTAAGAAAAGTTTCAAAATATTTATAAGTTAAGCTGAAGTAACGTTTCTAAATGTAACACCTTATCAATAAAGATTAAAATAAGAAAAATAACATTTTCAAAAACTTTCTCTATTTTTTATATCTGGGATCTACCATTCAGCAAAAGAACAAAAACATTTATTTAAATTAAAGATCTGTTCATTGTAGGTAACAAATTTTCTTTAATAAATTTTTTTCTAAAATGCCTCTGAAGAATACTGAAATTGGTTTTTTCCCAATATTCCCCATCCTCTTAATGAATCTTGAAAAATATTGTGACCAATAGTCCATACATAGAAATATGTTAGTCAAATTTGGAGAAAATCAGGTCAGTTTGCAGATATAAAACCAATGTGACACCTATATATACAAATGTTTTTTGGTGTAGATGAATACGAGGGACATTTCATAAATATTGCACAGGTTGGTACCACTGCGGGATAGATGACGCTGCAACAATGAACAACACGTCA
>JAAAKQ030506895.1:0-20013 GCA_010016005.3 Zanna intricata | reverse complement strand
AAAACAAATTGTTAGGGATGTAGGATGTAGGAAGTATACCGAAATGAAACGACTGGCACTAGATAGGGAATCTTGGAAAGCTGCATCAAACCAGTCAAATGACTGAAGAAAAAAAAAATTTTGAGGACCAGCAAGAATTAAATGTTGTAATATAATACTGTAAGTCTGGTTCTCTACACAAATAATTCAACAAATATTCTCATAACCAAATCGTTTTATGTTAAATGTGCATGATTCAATTGAAATCCGAACCTTTTCCATCTTAGAGATAAAATTTTTAATCCTCTTTAAAGAAAAAATAAACCATATGTTAAAATGTGAAAAATTATGATATTTTATCGTTCATTTTCGTAATAAATTATAACTTCAGGATAAAAATAAAAAATGTTAGCAAAAAAAATATCAATAGTGTCAATCAATTGCCTGCTCAAGTTCTTTTTGTATTATATACTATGATCATTTTCTCAATAGACTGTCATTATTTTTTTCTTTTTGTGAAAATTAATAGTATTAAAACAAAAAATTAAATGCCTGAAACTTTAATTTCATGATTTTTTAAGTCTGAAACTAAAAACAAGATAAAATATCATATCTTTCCTAAGTTTCTTATCTACTTTCCGGCACACAAAATATCATGTGGTGTTCTGCCTTTTGGCAAGTCCCAGGTAAAACTGTTTTCTCTATCTGTTTCTGTCCCATGCTTTACCTTTCGTCTCATTATAACCTTCACAGGACTAAAAAGTCCTGATTAAAGGCTTTATATCATTTATTAACTTCAGCTTTTTCCATTCTATTCTTTTCCCCCTTCAATGGAACCTTCAAGAATTGTATTTATTATTCATTTTCTCCTATCTACATATCCGAACCAGTTTCCTTTTTCCTTCTGATAGCCGTCAATATTAATCTATCTTCATTTATTATTTTTAATGTTGCTACCACCACGCATTTAATGTTGCTCTGTCCACCATTTTATCTTCTCCATCTTTCCCAGACCCACATCTCCAATGCCTCAATCTTATCTTTTTTCTTTTTTCCAGTGTCCATGTTTACAACCGTATAAATGTGTACTCCAAACATATAATTTTATAATCTCTTCCTCATGTTCATATGCATGTTGTTGCAGTAGTTTTTCTTTTTAGAAAATAATTCCTTTCCTATTGCAATAAATAGGAATTTATTTAGATTAATATCTCAGTTAGAATTAAACTCATAATCACACCTTAGAGACGTGGTATCTTCTACAAAAAGGTATCAGTTGGTGAAATGCAAAGAATAATACAGATTGTAACTTTATAAGAAAGTTTTTGGAGAAATAAATTATATTTTAATATTATTTTATTATTTTGTTAGGGAATTTTAGGATAAGAAATAATTATTCGTACAAATATTATAAATACTGAATACGTGTATAATAAAGTAAAACAAGATAAAAAGTGAAATTAAAATAGGAAGAACGGAAATTGAAGTCGGTTTTCTAGTTTTATTATTGATATGACGATTCTAACAGAAATCAAAGGAACAACTAAATAGAAGTATAGAAAGAAATACTAAGTAGAAAATAATTTAATACAGTTTTCTTACGTAAAAACACATATCGTGATTCACAAACACGAAAGACCAAATATGCAGAATCAGTAAATTCAAGAAGTTTCAGTAGTTAAGTGAAACAATAACAGCAACATGCCAGCAAATGGTCACTGAAAAAGAGGCATTAAAGACTGAATTGAAATTACAATAAGAAATATACTTCAATGAAACCCAAACTAATATACCAAATTGTTCTAACCAGAAAATTTGTACATAATAAAAATCATATCTCTAAACAATAAAAATTTGTTAGACGAACTGGAAAACCAAAAATGAAAAAGATTCTAGGCCCAAAAAGGGATCAGAAGGATACAGATAAGGAGCCAATGAATCCTTTTGAGATAGTTTGAGATCCTCAAAAGATGCTAGGCCCAAAAAGAGATCAGAAGGATCAGGATCCAATGAAAAGTTGTACCAGACAAAAGAAAAAAATAACTGCTTATCTTTAGGAATTGAAGACTGTGCCTTTATGATCACATTAAAAGAATAGTCAAGGAGAGACTAGTTAACAGAATCCTAGAATTCAAAGAAAATAATAAGATACCAACAAATTGGTTCAAGGAGGTAGTCGAGGCTATGTAAGATGATAGCAGAGTACAGGAGAATGGTCCAGAAAATAAGAAAGTTCAAGACCTCATAAAGAGAAGCTAAACAGAACCGAAGACCTGGAAGCTTAATCTTAGAGGCTGAGGAAGTACTGGAAAAAGAAGTTGAAAAAGAAACAAATCGATACCAATTAAACAATCGTAGCAATAAAATAAAAAAAAAACAAAAATAATAATATTAATATCAATAATAAATCGGTCTTCCATAGTTAACCGTAACGGAAAAATAATTGTATAACAAAAACTATGAACAGTAAAAAATCTAATTTTTCAACCGATCAGTTGTAATCATTATTCAAAAGAAATATGTAGTTTTTTACAAATAAACGTAGAATAGTTTATTACAGTTGAAGGAATAATACTCGTACATCTCCTCCTAAAAATATGTTTTTATTTTCAAATTAAAAATCTGTTTTTAATTTATTTTATTTTTGTCATAACTATTACTTTTTATAAATGATTTATGATTTTTTAAACGTGAAAATTGTGCATGTGGAAATTAAATAAAAATAGAAATTTTATCCCGTATGAAAAATGTTATGAATTCAATTTATGAATTAAACGATTTGTTCAATTTATTTTTTACATTATGCATTCTGTGAATGACTAATAATTTTCAATTTCTATCACAAAATTAAGATTTGATTTTTTATTTATTTAAAAAAAATTCCCAAAAAACCATTCATTCAAAACAATGTCTTGTTAGTTTTTAACTATATTTTATGATGATAGTGTAGAACTGAATTGGTGTGAATTTTATAACTGATGTTATAATATTCATTTTTAAATTTTAGTGTAGGAATTACCGGGTACAGTATTGTCAAGTTCAACAAGGTGCACAACGAAGGTAGTAGAGGCAAGCGCTATTCCTCCATTTGACCGGTTCCGGTTACTTACTTTGTTTAAATTAATCTGATCAAATCAATGTATAAGTATATTTGCATTACTAAGAAAAAAAAAAAAACCGACATATACACACATAATTTTTCGTCAACTTTCGCGGAAAACAACCTAAAAATTATCCAATATTGCAACAGACATCCGAAGAAGAGGATTACCTCTCCACCACAGACTCCCAACAACAACGCTGATTCAAAAAATTCAAACCTATATAGAACGACTGAAAACCTTTCCTCTAAATCCAATAAGTAAAAAAAGGCCTAGAAAAAGCTCAGATAAAGTAGTCGGAAATTTTTGACAGAAAATTGCACACACGAAATATTGGAAATGGGAAATATAGTCAGAGAATGAAGTTCCAAGAAACCAGAAACTAAGTGAGTAGACAGAGGATAAAAGAGAACCCATGGAGAAAAAATGAGATCGGCAGGGAAATGCAGAAAATTGAATCGTAGTAGCTTTGTGTGATCCATCGAGGTCCAATCGCAAATAATAATTATAATATATATATATATTTTTATTTTTTTTTGACTGCAATATTTTCAATTTAATATATGAAAATAATAATTCCATATTATATGATAAATAAAAAAGAAAAACTTTATCTAACAGATTCGATGTTGATTCAGTTATTTATATGTGTAAAAGAAAATAATTTTGAAACCCGGTGGTTTTTTTTGTTAAGAATGATGTATCTATAACACAAAATACTCTCGCACCTAACAGCTTTTCCAATTTACAGGTGTATATATATTAATTATTAATATTTATCTGTAATCAAGATGTCCTGATTAACTCATAATTAACTCCCAGCAGAAAACTACTAAAGATAAATTGATGAAAATTTGTATGCACGTGCTTTTTTAAATTATGTGAACGCGACGAAAAAAGGATTATTTTTAAGGATTTCTCTTTAAAGTGTTAAACTGCGTTAACATTAAATTTTAATTTTTTTTTTTTAATTTTTCGGCAGAAAATAAAAATAACTTGGTTTTTCGTGAATGTAATCTTATTGTGAATATAAATTAATTACAAAATTTTTCGAAATTTGATCTTGAAAGAATTGAAGAGATGTATAAATATTTTGAAGAATGATTACAAATATTTAGCATTTCTTACAACACTAAACGAGATATTTACTCGATTTTGGTTTGGAAATACTCTTCAGATAAATATCTAAAAACTATTTTCGAGTTTTATTGAATTTCGATATTTGAAGGGTTGCTCGTTATACGGCTTGATGGCTTTACCAACAATCCCTCATCCACTGTTACGGTATATGTGACGGGCAGGCTGAGCTGCATCTGGTTATTTGACTAAAAAACCTGAAAGTAAAAAAACTTTTAAAAAGTCAGTAACAAGTACGGCTATCGGTAAGTGGAGTTGATCGAGTAATAATAAGAAACCGGCGAAATAAAATTTTAACCGTACGAAGAACTAGTAATCAGCTATGGAACTGCCATTTTTAAGATAAGAGACCGACAATTTTAAAAACCACATTTTTTAGATTACTCAAAGTTTTAAGACCTGTACTGAAAAATATTTTGCAAGAAATTACAATAACCAGAATAGGTTTTACAAATTGAACAGACTTTAATTTTATATATCAGTAGTACTCCCACAAGTAAGAGTTTAGTGAACACAAGGGAACACAATTTACACATTTTAGTGAACACAAAAATTATGTGTTGTTAACTTTTCAACTAAAAATGACTTAATAAACCCAAAGATCAGGAATGTCGGTATGTTCGTGCTGCATCAACACGAATGCGAAATCAGCACCCCCAATCTTACTGTTAATCGTATAATCAGAAATAAGGATCAATACACATCGTATTCGGTAGATTATAAACCCCGTAAAAGGAGTAAACGGTATGGGAAAATATGTAAAGTTTCGTTAAAACATTCCACATTGATATCACTACCAATGATAGCGGTTGGCCTTCCTAACCGATTTGTTTAGGAGTAAGCAGGAAAGACTTTCTGACAAATTCAACATTTTCTTCAGAAACACTTGGCCGTATTTTACTTTCCTTTTACAAATACACATTTCGCTTACTTCAAATCGACTATGCCATCGACAAATATTACTGTAGTTTGAAGAACACAATTCAATTTTCTACGGAACGCATGTGGACCTAAAACCACAGAATTACAGTTAACAAACTGTAATATACAAAAGACTTACAGTTCAGGAGTCACTGCTAGTGGCGCGGAAAAATAAGAAATCAATCTATTAGATGAGCACAACTAAAGCGATCATTTTTTTTTTTTTTGATTCTATTTATCTTATTAATTGTTGAAAAATATATTTTACCTTTAGAACAAACACTTTTTAATTAAAAAAATATAAAAGAGAAATCTTCACATTCTGTTTCTAGGTTTTAGATTACGACTTTTTGAAGTCAGTGTCAAATTATTTGTTAGAAAGCTATAGTATAGTTACTTTTAAAACAAAAAAAGTAGTAATTTTTTTTTTTGAGGTTAGTTTGTTAAATGGAATATTTTATTTTAAAAGAAAACTTTATTTATTTTTAGTTTTATTCGAAATCTTTTTGTTTAAAAACTGATCTCTACTTTTATAAAAAGGAGCCTGTAAGAAAGAGAAAGGCAAAGTATGTGAGTGCTGATAAAAAATTAAAAAGTATGATATATGACATACAGAAAAAGTTATAGAGGGTAAATAATGCTCATTAGATTATCGGTACAGGTAACATATTTTTATTCTAAATTTTCTTACTAATTTTCTTAAATTTTTGCATGAAATTAAACTGAAAAAAAAACCAGTTATTTTAAGAAAATTTATTAAATGTTTTTAAATAGTATATTTAAATTAGTAATTTTTATTTAAACATTTTACTGTTAAAAAGAACAAAAAATAAACTTTTATAGAAACTTCATTACGAAATAAAATTATTGAAAATCAGTTCATTTGGTAAACAATATGTTTTATGATACGAGAAATAAATAAACCAACGGTGAGATGAAATTGAAATCTTTTATTATTAGCAGATTAAGAATAAATAATATTAATCCAGAAGCAATTTGTTGATTGGAAAAAGGTAAAACTCAGAAATATACAATAAATATTAAATTATTTTCATTTATTTTACGAAAATTATTTTTGAACTAAACGTTTGAGAAGGTAGTATTCTTTAGTTATGGTAGTTGTTTTAAAAAATTGTTTAATTTGTCAGCAGGTTACAATGAAGCAGAATCAGACAGGATTGTATGAGTTTAATTTGTATTTGAAAGAGACAACACACATTAATAACACATTATCATATAAATTTGTGGTAAGCTACAGAAAAGTGTTTAAAGAGTTCGTCTTTAGATAATGGAAAAGTAAAGAAATATTAATTAACATTATTAGCTCTGTGAACTGTCTGATGAGCTTCCTCGATTCTCTAAGATAATTTTTACACATTTATAAACTCACGTGTTCAGAATCTCCTAATGGATAATAATGGAGATAAATATGTAAATAACGATTTTTACGAAAGAATTAAAAGTATATTGTTATTTATTTGAGTGTTCTTATATTTCTTAATGTATACCTATATATTCTGGATTTGTAGAGACAAAGACATTATTTTGTTTTTAATTAAAAATTATCAATAGTTGGTAGTCGGAAGAGACAACAAAGTTCATATCACTGATAAAATGAACAATTTATTCTGTTTTATCTGTATTATAAATATAAACAAATTATTCAATATTAGATATTTAGGAAGTCTTTCTACTGAAGATATAGCGTGTACATTAATGTGGTTTTTTTTTAATTCTTGAACAGTATGCTGTTCGGTATATTTTTTCTTATTCTACTAGGTTACAAACTAGGGTGTTAACATAATAAATGTAATGTAAGGGAAAATGAATGTTAATTTTTATCAGATATTTTTATAAAAATTATATTCTTGATGTTAAAAGGAAAAATCAAATTATTTATATAACATAACTCAGAGAAAAAAACCGGAACATTTGTAATTTGTATAACGAGTGTAGTCTTATAACATCTTACCATTAATGTACTGATTTCATATATATGTATATAAAATACCGTATTGTATGTTATAAAAGGAACACGGATCCCGTCGAGTTTGAATACAAACACAATAAAACGTTAACTTCTTTCCTCTGTAAGTTATAAGCACGCAGGTAAACTCTGTTGTTTCTTAGATCGCGTGAGCTCTTGTGAATTTGAGTCGTTATATTGACCCGACTACTGGTAACGTTTTGGTTTCCTCAATGCTCACTCGTTTTCATTGCTCCACTTTTTAATACTTACACCATTTACCGAATCGCGTTTTTTTTTTTTTTTTTTTAATAAAAAGAAAAACTCTGTTCACTGATCTTCCCATAGTTTACTCGCTATTTTGTTTCTGATATATATCAACAAATAATACCCCTGTGTTATGTTTCTATATTAACCTACTATTTTTGAAATGATTCCAGTTCACGATATAATACTGTATCATAATAAACAATATTGATATTACACTGCATGTTGCTAGTAATAATCATAAAATTAGTGGTATTATTATTATTATTATTATTAGAATTTTTTATTTTATTTTTCATTTTGTTATTATTTACTACTGCAAACAACTCCTTTTTCCAGAAATAAAAATATTTTTTTTTTTAATATGTAGTAATGTAATAATCTAGTTAAGTTAATTTTATAAATAACAATCTTTACATTCATACAACGTTTCGTGTAAATAACATAATTGTGAAAAGTATCTTGATAAGAAATAGCATGTATGAAAAGCAGTGTAATTAACATAAAATTAATTAGTATAAATAGATCTTAAATTTGTTTAATCGAAAAATATATACATGTCCGATAGAATAAATTAAGTAATTTCTGAAAATAAATATATATTTTCGTAACAAAAAAAGATTAAAGTATAAATAACTTTATCAAAAAGTATAAAGGTTAAAGTTATGACTCACCCTGTACATTAAATTATAAAGGATAGAATATATAGTCGTATATTTCTCTTTAGTTATATCTTTCTTTCCTAGCATCAAAGCACTAGAGCTATACTCCAAGAAGGAAACTATGGAAATCGGTTAAAAAATGAGGTAGTGGTTTTTATAATTTTTGACGTTTAATGATATAGAGACCCTAAAAAACAAAAAAAAGGTAAGAGATAAAGTTCGTACGTACATCGGCGAGCAATGGCAATTTGTGTTTACGTGTTTGAAGCTTAATAATTTTTACTGTTTAAACCGATATTGATGACATCTGGTAGAGCGTCTCGGGTGTACGAGGCAATATGTAGATAAAAGTTTGGGGACAATATTTCCGTAGGGTGGGGTTAAAAATTCCTTTTGGGTCAGTTTTTTCAAAGTTTTGCAAACATAATCTCACTTAATATTAAAATCAGTACATGCGTACATGTTTACTTTTCCGTTACAAAAAATTTTTTAAAAAATAATATGCATCTTACATCCTACCTCCAGTAAGGGAATACGACTCCCTGTTATCATCCCCATTCCCCCACAAAAATATGATATGGAGAACAAATATATCCCAAACTTATTTACTTAGGATTTTGATTATTTTTCTAAATTATATTTTTAATACTGTATAAAAACGATCTGTCCGGTTAATCATTTCATACTTTTTTTTTTAATTTATAAATATAATGTTTACTGAAAAAATTAATTTGATCAAGGAATCAAATTGGGCCTAAATTTTTACTCAACATTTTGATATGTTTTACAATTGTACTATAAAGAATGAATAATTAGCCATTACTTCTTACAATAATTATTAATGAATAAAATTAAGTACTAACATTAATATTTAAAAATTTGTCTAAGGAAAATATACCAGAAAATTTATTCAACCCTTCATCAGTTATTTCTAAAAAAAAAACATTTGTCCAGATTTAAATAACCAACTAAATTTACAATTCACAGCTTATAGCGACTCAAATAAAGAAAATAATCAAAAAATATCACAATATCTTTGGAAATTTTCTTTACCAAAAAATTACCATGTTACAAAATTAAAGGAACGTGGTGGCCATTTAATTGATCGCCAGTTGAATTCCTTCTTATTTTTACACCAATTCTACAGCAAGAAAACTTACACTGATTTTGTGTTTATTAACTCTCATTATGCTTTCAATATATATATATATATATATATATTGAATTCAATATTTTATATATTGAATTGATTTCAATTTATTTTTGTATATATATATATATATATATATATATACAAAAATAAATTGAACAACTGTATAGTAAGCATGTTTTCTGAAAAAATGTAAACTGTATAAAAATTAATACTGTTTACAGATCGAATTTTAAGTAGGCTTTATAGATAGCATACTAAGTTGCAAATACAAAATGTTTTCTTAGTTTGAAAAGAGCAAAAACATTCATACAAAGTAGATCAAAAATTAATTTAAATTTTGTTCTCTAAATTGACATCTCAGGTCTGGTAGAAATAAGACAGGTTAGGATACTACTTTGTATCATTTATTAAACCTTGAAAATACAAAAATAAGCATTTTATATTTTATACCTTTCCTCTCCGTAGTATATGAATTAAGTACTTACAAATAAAAAAATAAACATTATTATATTGAAATAGATAAATAAATATCCACATGCACATATAAAATTTTTTTTAAATAAAGATGAGCTTAGTTACTTACTTCCCACTGCTTATTTTACATCTCAAGACAATAGCGTTCGGCACTCAATCTCATAGCGTCTAAATCGATTTCAAATGAATAGAAAAATTAAATTCTGTTTTTTGCCAAGTTTTCATTAAAAATTAGAATTTTTAAGATTGAAATGATAATAAAATAATAAAAAGTATACAAAGAAAAACTTATGTAATTAAATACAGTTCTATTTTTATTTTAAAATTATTTTTAAATTGAAATTTTAATTTTTTATATAATTAATTTTTTTTTTCATAAAAAAAAGGACGGTAAAATATTTTATCAACAAAAACGTAAAAAAAAATCTGATGTGAACAACACATGACTTCCTTTTGCGCCTATTAAATTACATATACACATTTTTTAAATGAAAAATACATAAAATTTTATTTTATTAACAACTTTTTTTATTGTTATTATTGAATTATTATTTATCCAAAAACCTTTTTTACAATCAGAAGTTAATTATTATTAAAAAAATTTAAAATAAATTAAAAAAATATATTGATAAATATACAAAAAAAAAAAATAAATAAATAAATATATATATATATATATATATAAAATATATATTAGATAAAATAACTGACAAAATCAGGAAAAGATAACTAGAATTATATACAGAATGGAAAATAGCAGACTAAAAAAACAGATCTTCAACGTACTAAACAGTCAGAAGAGCAAGATAACCTGGTTAAAAGAAATAGACAATGACCTAACAAACAATTCAATAGACTCAGAAATCTTACAAAATAGAGCAACCTTCAGATAAATAATATAAGAAATAGAGTTTCAGGAGAAGAAAAAACCCATTGACAGAAGAGGGAGAAAATGGACCTAAGAAGACTTAGAAAAACCATTCAAGAAAAATGAAAGAACCATGGGCTAAGAAGTTGATTAAATGTGCTTTCTAAAATAGACTATTCGAAAATATATATATATATATATTTAAATTAAAAAAAACTTAAAAAAAAGAAAAGGAAATGAAATCTGGTTCGAGCCAATGTATACCCTTGTAAGATCCAATATTTGATTAATTAAAATTTTATTTGGCTATTACTCTGGAACCAATGTAAATAATTACCATTTATGACATATCCTTGAAAATCTCTCAATGGGGACTTATGACTGCAATTAAGAAAAAGTCCAATAACCAATTTTGTTTTCGACTTTGAGCTTTTTTGGACAATTCTGGTTCAGTCGATTGCAATCAAAAGGCTTCTCCTAATGAGGGGTTTAGGATCCCCTCATTAGAGGCATGGCATATAATTAATTTCGCTCTGTCCCGGCTACCTGGGTGGAACTTAAGTTTCTGTCGAGGTAGTTTGAGGCAGTGGAACCCCTTGGAGCTGAGTTAACGCATAACTGCATGTCCGGCTTCGGGGGAAGGGGTAAATAAAGATGATATAAAAAATTTAAGCAATTGTTTTGCCTTTTTTAACCAAAGAAAAGAACTTATTTTCACCAGGATAAATTGTTTATAAATAAGTATATGCATAAACTGAATAGGAAATCAGGAAGAATAACTGGGACTTCACTGCTAAGAACATTGAATTGGTAAAGATTTCATACTGTAAAATCTTTTTTGTTCAGAAGAAATACAGTTTCGTTTCTTCTAATTTTCTAATTTTTTTCTAATCTTAGTTTTCGGTATTAATATCTTAAGCTTTTTCGTAAAAAATAAAAATTATTTAATAATTTACTGGTCATGATAAATTAAATAATTTTAACTTTTCCTAAAATATTACAAGTTAATCTATTCTTAAACAAATCTATTGTTGATCGGCAGTTACATCTTATGAGAAAAATTCTCATTTCTCAGGATTTCTTAACGAGTAAGTATTAACTCTTTTTCAAACACAAACCAAATATATCTACACAAATGACCATTGCACTCAGAACAAGTTATTGTTTGATATGCTTCAGGAGTAAATTTCTATTTTTTGGAGAAAACTAAGGAAGTATTATCTGTAATGTGAAAAAAAAAATATTGAAAGCAGTTAATGAAATGGTAGTTGAAAAATTGGTTGATTTTTTCCGTATTTTAATATTAGACAGTGGATACCAGTATACTTCCGTGGTTGGGATTTAATTAACCACACGTCTCAGACAGGAATGATCGGCCTGAGTTTGTTAACAATATTAAAATTTTATTTACATGTTATACATATCTTTCTCATCTCATTGGGCTAATGTTGGGATTGCTTATTTTTCACTATTTGAACAGATTGAAACGTAGACATTATAAAAATAAAAAATAAAAGGTTATATTTAAAAATAAAATAAAATTACATTACTTTAAGCGAGGTTCCTACAGTTAGCTATGTATCTTGTATCTCCATCTCCATACTTTCTGTCCATTTACTGACCCTAACCAATCCTCTCTCTTCCATCGTATTCTTCATCTCTTATCTCTACTTCTGTCGGAGTCTACCTTTTAAATAACTGCTTTATGTGACTACTGTTCAGATGCTTGTTTCATCCATGTCGCAGGATATCCTGTCACAGAACTCCTGTCGAGAAGTTTTGAATCTTTTCAAAGATCCCTTGAATAGTTTAGATGTTAATATGTTCGTGCTTTGTTTTATGATATAACTTCAATGTTGTAATTCTGTTTATTACGAAAATTTAATATATACAGTACTTCTATCATCGTTAATTTGAAGTATATTTTCTACGTTTGTAACAAAGTAATATTTGTATATCGGAATAAGTGTTTACAGATCGCTTATTATAATAATTAATTTCTTCACAAATATGAAAGAAACAAAATTAGTATCATATTTCAGCCTTAACTTGTTTTTTTCAACTTATTCTAGTTCATGTTTCAAGGATTTTCATCAAAAAACCAATTTACCGTACCAATTTAATAATGTGTAAAATGAATTACTTTAAGTTTTATCAAATAAAAATAATGTAACTGAAATAATAATTACTATGGAAAAAAGCATTAAAAAAATTAAAATTTTCACAAATTTGAACGTTTTATAATCTAAAAATTTATTTTACAGGTGATAGTGTAGGATTAAAAATATACACAGAATTTTATAATATTTCTCAACAAATTTCTGAGATTTCAATTTGTTTAAAAACAAAAACATCACAAAACTTAAAAAGAAATATTTCTGTTAGGTGTTAATAGAATTTATTAATTTTAAGTATTGAATAAGTCCTTGAAGTTATTCATTTATTTTTTTTACAATCTCTGTCTATCATCAAGCATCTTCAATCTCATTGAAGATGAAGACAGGGAAATTGCAAAAGATATGATCCGAAAATGGCAAAGAAGATAGGACCAATCTTCAACAGGGCATTGGACGCATCATTTAATCAAGTATGTTACGCCATGGATTAACCGTAAATTTGGACAGTTTAATTACTGGTTGACACAGTTTTTGACAGGACATGGTTTCTTCCGATTCTATCTTTTTGAGCAGAGGAGAGCATAAGCCTCCGAATGTTTGTACTGCAAGGACTACGATTCTGTGCATCATGTGGTATTCCTGTGTCGACGGTGGATAGTGGAAAGAGACACCTATGAGCAGGTAACTGGACTACTTGATGCAGACACCATTATATCGTGCACGCTCTCTGGTGCTGAGAAGTTCAGGGCGGTGTCTTGTTATGTGACATAGATATTGCAACGTAAAGTCAGGGAATATGGGGTAGCGAGAAGGTGACGGACAGCCCTCTGTGGAGTCGTCGTTCGTCTAGGCTTGTTGTTAGAACACTGTTTGAACAATATTCTAACACTGTTAAGCAATTACTATGCTTAATTGTTGGTCCTGCCCAGGGGACTGGAGAAAAAGGAAAACAAAAAAAAACTTTGTCTATAAATAATTAATTATTCTTGTCTGCAACAGTAAAAATATTTTATAAAACTAGATTTTTTACCTTGTTAATAACACAATAAATTATCTGAAAACGATAGAAAAATACTTTCCTTATTAATTTTTTTCTTTTAATAATAGTAGTATATTAAAATAATAAATAAGAATAATTTCATTATATTATTACTACTATTATTATAGAAAATCCTATTACTCCATTTCTAATTTATATATCATATTTTTCAAGCCCTTGGTTACAACTATTTTAAAAGCAGATTCTGAAGAAATTATAAAATAACAGTAAGTTAAAACATATCAACCTTTGAAAAATGCTTAATTACGGAAAACTTTAAAAACTAGGTAGCTACGTGATCTGAAAATCTTTGAATAAATAAGAACAAAAGATTTCCTTGAATTTTAATGTAATCTATTTAAATTAACAAAAATTAAAAACTATATATATATATAAATTAAATATGCTATACAGCAATTAGGAACTTTACTTCATGTAATATTTTAAATAATTAAATTTTTCTTTTATTTGAAAAAAAAAATCAACTACCCACTTTGCCTTTCGTCTGGAAAACTAATAATTTTATTTTATTTGAATTGATAACACAGTTAGACAAAAAAAAAAAGTTTATAATGTTTCTCAAATTTTTAATGTTAGTGTGTGAAAGAGTTAATCATTTCTTGAACTGCTTTTTTAGATCTATAAATATAATTTTTCCATTACCCTTATTTTTAAATAAATTACACATCAAAAAAAAAAAAAAAAAAATAGCGCTAGACTAGAGGTGCTGGAAAGGTAAATCCTAAAGATTACTTTCCCATGGCAGATAGCAAACAACAGTTGTTAGAATTACATCAAGCAGCTAACGACCAAAGGCACCTAATATCATTGGATAAAGAAATCCAATATCTATAAAATGCCAACAGCTTTTACAAAGGGCGGATGAATGGTTGAAGGCTTGAGCACCCTATAGCCCTTGGGGTGAAAATCACCAGTAAAGACGGATTAGCTACTAGCTAGTCAACGGAATAGGATGCAGATGACAGATGAAATCTTGTCATTAAAGAATCTCAGGATATCTCGGGTAACAGCAGCTCATGGTTAAAATACTATTTGGTAAATTTTTCCGGAGACAAAAAGAACCCACAATCGGGATATTCAGGTAGAACAAACTAAAGAGAAAACATAAAAAAAAGGGAAAAGAAATAAAATGTTGACTTCGAATGTGCAATCGCTACTGAAGTATAGTTAACTGGAAAATATCAAGAAAGAAATCAAACGAACGGTTTCAGATATATTAGGATTTTCAGATGTTAGGTAGCCTCAGTCAAGAAATTTCTTCAATGACGAATTTAAAATTGTACCCACTGGGACTGCACAGAACAACCCAGGCGTAATATCTGTGAAAAGTTCTTAACTGAAAGCTAGGACAAAGTGTCAAGGGATATTTTTTTTTCTTTTGTCTTCAGTCATTTGACTGGTTTGATGCAATTCTCCAAGATTCCCTACCTAGTGCTAGTCGTTTATTTTGGTATACCTCCTATATATTAATCCCTAAAAATGTGTTTTACATATTCCAGCCATGAAGGGATATATATAACAAACGAATTGTACTTATGAGAATATGTACTAAATCAAAGAATACTGTAGTAGTACAAATATACGCACCTACAATTAAACAATTGGAACAAAATAGAAAAAAATGTATGAAAATATTTAAGAATTAATTAAAAATATAAAGTGATGGAAATCTAACTTCAGTTGATGATTTTAATGCTGGAAAGGGAGCTGAGTGAAATATGGTAGGAAAGTATGGATGAAAAGAGGAATGAGAGAGGAATACTTCTACTTTAAGTTTTCAGAGCAGAGTAAGATGTATATTTTGAATATATGATTTGATTACTATCAGAAAAAGCAATATACTTGGAAAATATCAACTTGATTATATTCTAGTTAAAAAAATATTTAAATGATAGCCACAGCTATATTGTCTACATCTTTTCCCCTAGAAAGGATGTAGGCATTCATCATAAATTGTTATTGGCGAACTGCTATTTAAAACTAAAGCGACTAAAAAAGAAGAAAACATAAAAATGGGACGTTCAGAAATTAACGAATGCGTAGAACACAAAAAATGAAAAAATATGTTAAAAAATGTTTTAAATATATTTTTTTATCATATCAACATAATAATTTTAGTTCTATAGAAGACTTATATAATGTTTCTTTACCTATCATGTATTGGTAGAACAGGTAATTTAATTATTTTTCTATTAAATAACAATATGTAGAAAGAGAAAACTAATATAATTAAAGCCCTAAATATGGTCTCGTCTTTTCAATTACATTGCGACAATGTGAGGTTTTGTCGCAAAAACCTCTTGGATTTTATTAAAAGTGCAGATAATATCAACAAATATCAATGCTAACAAAAATATATATGACATAAAATCTATTAGAAAGAACAACTGTTATAAACTATCTTACTTCAGAATAACAATCAAGAAAGACTGAACAATACCTGAGAAAAAATGCACTTTGTAAGTCGTATAATAAAATTAGACGTTCCTTAAAAACCAAAAAGTTTCAAATTTTAGTTTTTTAAAGAAATGTTTAAATTGTTTGAAATCAGTTTTTCAGTTTTCAAAGTCAGAAAAACAGCAGTATCTACAAAAAAAGTTCTTAAAGATAATAACTCAAGTTTAGGACAAGAACGAAAAACGAAAAGAAAATTAGAAAGAAAGAAAAATCTGCCTTATTATTAGTGAAGAAAACTGATATTATAAATTGAATTATTTAATAAATTAATTAAGGACAAATATTTTTCCAAAAACGTCTTTAATAAATATAGGAAGTAGTAAGTGAAATAGTCAATTTTTGAATAACAACTAAGAAGAAAATCTTTCAGAATTCTGAAATTTACTAAACTTTTTAGCGTTATTTTTTCACTCATGACATAATAATTTTATCTTGTTTAATTTTTTGTTAACGTAAGAAATATTTTTGCAATAATTAAACTTTTCTTTAGATTTTTTTTGAGATAAATCATTAATTCATCTTATTTTTTCGAAGTGAATTGTTTAGGGGGTGATAAAGTTGGACAGATACATAGTCCATTTATATTGTACTGGTGTACCAACTTTCTCCTACAAACTTTGTGAGTTAACAAATATGTTATGTTGATTTTTTATTTTAATAAAACAGATTAAAAAATGTGTGTATTTCTTTGATTTTTACTTCCTATGCCTTAGTTTTTGTACTATATATTTTTTTTCTAATTTCTTTAAATTTTCGACAATAATTGTACACGTAGTTATACATTTTACTTTTCTGGCTACATCTCTATTTTTCTTGCAACAGTATAGATAAACACAGAATCCGACAACATTTTGGGCGTCGTGGTGTTTTTAAAAATTTTTAATTAGAACCCAGTTTTTCCCAAAAAATTTTAAATTTCCAGAATCAACTTAAATACGTACATATATTGGCTTACGTTTTGGTTACTATATCCGGACTATAAATTCATCGGAAAGGATAACAAATATATATATATATAAATAAATAAGACATTGACGTCATTAAATTTTACCATTTAAAATGTGAAATTGTGGTTTTCACCATTTTTAATTTTTTTTTTTACTTTTTGTACATTGGTCGTAGAAAATTAGGCTTTCTACAATGAAATTATTTATTACTTTATTCAAATCCCAAAGTTTTTAATCAACTGGTTTTACGGGTGGGAAACAATTATACATTATTTATAAACTCTTCTCTACCGTATACCTCAAAAACTGTTGGCAAAAAAGTTGAAATTTGGCATAATTTGTTGTAAGTATATATGAAAGTTTAGGCTGATTTTCAATATCACTGAATAAGGGCATCACGGCTCCAATACTTTCTTTCAGTGACGCTTGTTTTATAAATACTGTTTATTTGTTAATTAATACTTATTTAATTTCAAAACATTATTTTTTTTAGTCTTGTCAAGACTACAAGATATACAATTGTATATCAAACTAACCCAAAACAATTACTAAAGACTCTAATAGATAGATTTATGTCGAAAATATAAGATGACTGATTGGGACATTTTATTGGATATGAAATGTATTCAAAATATAATTTTTTTAAACTGTAACTTCAAATATTGAAACTCCCACTGTTTTGAGCATTATAGTAAACAAAATAGAAACTCTTTAAACAAAGGACTCCTGTAATAAGAATTTTTAAAATTTTATTTAATTTCTAATGGTGTACCGTTTCTCAAAAAAAAAAAAACTTTGTTTGATCAAGGGGAACAAATCAGAGGAAATTTGTTTAAATGAACATTTTAATATTTTTCTCAGTTGTACTTTGTATGTTGCATAGTTAGGTCTTTTATAATTAAAAACCTATGATTTATTTCAAATAAAAATTTAGATACATTTTTAATATTTTAATAATATTAATTAAATATCCATTCCTGTACACACACATACATATATATATATATATATATATATATATATATATATGTGTGTGTGTATATATAACAGTAAAAGTTAGAAATCTCAACAAAATTGATAACCTATCCATCCAATTGTTTATTTTATAATAACCATTAATTTCACATGAACATTCTAGTCTAGTTAACTGTCATTAATTTGAGTGATACAAATAAAATTAATTATGCTAAATCACAATACACTAATCAATCAACATCTGATAATCCTACAGAAGTGATTCGGTAATTATTGCTGATAAAATATTTAACCATGGCAAAAAACCAAAAAAAACTTATTGAAGAAGTCCTTCTATTTCAATTAAACAAGGATGAATTTGTTTTAGAAATTTATCGCAAATTAATTCTATCGAGAGATGACAAAATTTTTGAAAAATTTTAATTATTCAAAACTATTTCTTATAAATGGACTGGTGTGTTGGTGACCATAATCAAAACATAACCCCCCCCCCAAAAAAAAAATACATGTAGATTATACATACGCTGCAATTTACACGATCAACTGCATTACTTGAGTCTTCATAAGGTTGCTAACTCATGACCGATTTACATGTACATTTGCCTCCGTCAACCGTAATGAGCGTACCAGATAATTTTCTAGAATTATAATTCAAGAAGAAATTGCATTTTTGCCTATCTAAAATATTTAAAACTTTTATTTAGCACTTTTATTTTATTTAAAAAAGTTTTTTTAATATAATGTTACATTTTATTTAAATCACAACCACACTACTACATTCACAGCACAACACATAAATTAAGATCTTAAGTCCAATTATAAAACAATTTAAATAATTTCTCTTTTCAATGAATTCTGTGTTAATATTTGCATATATAGAGTAAAAAATTTTAATTTTTTTTTTAAATTCGTCTGAGTAAAAGAAAGTAATTAATATGCATACATCGAAAAAATTATTCTTTATTACTTTACATGTTAGATAATTTTTAAATTAATACTCTTTTAGTTCCCCTTTTAATAAATGGTTTGTAATAGCCGTGGGTATTCCATTACAATTCACTTTTATTATTATTTTCATACAGAAATAATAACAGTAATAGAATAAAATCTCAAGGTAATTTTATTAAAGAATAATAATTTTGATAAATGGGGTGAAAAAGAAGGTAGAGATATCCGTTGAATTTTCTTTGAAGTACTGAAGGCTTTGAGAATTCAAATTAACGAGATGAAAGAACAGTACGTAGAATAGAGCCGCCGGTAGCCAGAGCTACAACCAGTATACAAGCACGTGCAACCAATGGTTCAAATGGATCGATTCACAAAGAAACTAAGTTCCGTATACATAGCTGTTACTCATCTTTCTACAAGCTACTATTGAATGAAACTTAATGTCAGTAGATTGCATATCTTATATTTCTTAATCCATTATTTTTATCAATAATTTATATAAAAGCGTTTTAAAGAAAATTACTAATAATACTATTTTACATTCATTTACTTAAAACGTGTACTTGTTCAGGTTATTTCAGGGATGGGTCACGATATTCTTTCTATGGACGATTTCCAGTTTTTTAAAAATTAAAAAAAAACTTCGCGAATAAAAAAACTGGCAAAACTTTTGATAAAATATCCCAAAGTGTTATAAAAACATTAATTTACATCAAAACAAATTTCATGTTGGTTTTATAAGATACAGTATTTAAAAATATTATCGAAATATCAAAATGTGTATGAGATCATTATTTATTCCCTGAAGAATGAATCGTATTGACCGATTTTTAGAAAATTTAATGTATTCGCTTGTCTTGTGTTTACATTTATGAATGAGGAATCTTGTACTCCTATTAAATAACATAGCCGGCCTCCGTAGCCGAGTGGTAGCGTCTCGGCTTTTCATCCGGAGGTCCCGGGTTCGAATCCCGGTCAGGC
>JAAAKQ030506873.1:0-10335 GCA_010016005.3 Zanna intricata | reverse complement strand
AACAAAAAGAAGATGAAGTCTGATTCGAAGGGAACTTGCCTTCCCTTGTAAGATCCAAATATTTCATTAATTAAAATTTTAATTGGCTATAACTCTGAAACTAATGAAAATAAGTACTACTTATGATATATCGTTGAAAAGCTCTCAATAAGGGCTTATAACTACGGTTAAAAAAAAGTCCATAATCAAAATGTTTTGACGTTTGAGCTTCTTTGAATACTTTTGATCCAGTTAATTGCAATAAAAAAGGGAGGTGCACAACTAGATGTTACAACAATACTAAATTTAAAATTTCAACGTACAACGGCTAATCGTTTTTGAGTTACGCGAGATAAATCCATTTTGACTAGATTCGGCGTGACGAACTGAAGTCATGCCGAAACTACTCAAAATGGATTTAGGGATGGATAAAATTGATATTTCCGTTGAAATCTGAAAATCGAAATTTTTCGCGATTGTATTACTTTCTTTACTCCATACATAGAAGTAATAATACGAGTAATTAATACTTGTACATGTATGTTGTTAATTTAAGTGAATGAATTTTGGATTTTTAATACATTACGTTAAGGATGAAAATAACAAGCTTTATTATTTGTTATTTGTTTTGTATATGTTATTTGTTTAAAAGAGCATTGTTTTATTAAAAAAAAAATTAATGCAAGCACAGTTTTTACAATGTTAAAAATAAAATAAAAAAAAAAGGCTGAAAAAAAAAATTTTGATTTTCCAATTGATGAAATGTTAAAGGTAAGCTTTGTAAATGTCAGTTGTGAATTTAAACCACGTGCTATAAATTCGTGAATATTTTAACTGATTGTAGACTTTCCTGTCAGTATAATAGATGCACAATAAACTCTTGACGTATTCTGGTAAACCTGTCATATTGGTTAACTGTCAAATTGTCACTTTAATATTGGGATATTGTTGTAATTTTAAACACAGTCATGAAAATATTTCTACAGACGTTATTATTGTTTCAAATGCATGTTTTTACAATTTTTTTAGTTTTTTTTAATCAAATAACTTAATTTTTCGATCCTTACTGAAAACCTTATTTATGAATAAGAACAAAAATAGTGTATTACGTACATTTTTTTAATAATTAATGTATAATGCCATGTGAAACTTATTTAGATCAAACATTCATGGAAATAAAAAAAAATATTTAAACTAAAAATTTTAAAAATTCAACTTATGATAAAAATTTAAATGGTTTAAGTCTAGCCTTTATTAAAGTGAATGTAAGGTGAATTTTCTCTAACGTGGAAGAAAAGTCGAATGTATTATTCTACTATAATATCAGTATGTATATATATATTTTTTTTTTGTAAATAAAGAGTTCGAATTTAAATTAGACTAAATGTACTATTATATGAGAATTAGCATTTAAAAACTCACTGGTTGAAAAATCAGAAATACATTTTCCATGAAAATATTTCATGGAAGGATCCCATGATCCTTTTTTTCTAATTCCTCTTTTATAAAAAATCATCTAACATTTAATTTGTTTTCTTTTTGATAATTTTTAATTAGTTTTCCTTAACTATTATTATTTATTTCATTATTTGAGAGTAAAAATAATAATGTATAAAACTGTTTAAAACTCGGACAAATCGAAGTTTAATTAAAAAAAAAAAACATTTAACATGATAACAGTTTTCGTATGCTTCCATTTTCCCTCGTGCCCATTTCTAATATCTGTACAAAAATATGGATAAAAACATAAAAAGAGGCTTTTGTAAGTATACTACTTACGATGTAGTTTAAATATATGATATAAAATAATTGTAGCCCATGACTACTTAAAATATATTTTTGTTTCATATATAAATTGTTTCTAATTTTATTATTATTTTTTTTATTTACTGGTATTTGTATTCAGTATATATTTTTGTTATACGCTAGAGTCCGTTTCCCGTAGAAAAATGTCTTCATTCTTTTATTTCCGTTTGTGTTCTTTTTACTGAAGTTTTAGATGAGCGGTAAATGCGTTCTTCCTTTCTACTTTTTGCTTTTATTTATTTCACAAATTCTCTCTGTTTACTCTCATTTTGTTTACACTGTCAGCTAGAAAGAAAATATTTTTTCTTTTTGATTGCTAGAACATTACCTTTTATTTATTTCCCCGGATACATTTCATAATATGTAGCCTAATCTAAATTTATATAATGTACTACTTAAATATTTATCATTTTGTACCCTGTTATTGCATTAATATTTATTTAATAAATAACAGAGTTATTCTTTCTGGAGAAAATATTATGCTAGAAATGTAAAATATTTATTATATAATTATAATATTTATATATTTATTATACCGGATGAGCATCTCAAAACCGAACCGGCTAGAATTTGAGTTCACCTTTAACGCTGCTACTAACAGCGCCATTATTGTTATATCTCGTGTCTATGTTTTGTCAGTAGTAAACTTTTCATGCTTCAGCGCAGTATAATTTAGTTCTTTGCATTTGTGTATTTCCAAAATTGCTTATTCGATCGAGGGAAAAGTTATTAGAGTAAAAGCTTATAAGCATTCTGGATCCTTTCAAAAAACACGAAAAATAATTTAAAAAAAAATAAAAATATGGTTATCAATATCCCAGCAAAGAGTAGCAAACACGATTTGGTTAAAAATTACTTAAAACGGAATCCGTTTTATACGAAAAAGATGGCAACCTTCTGTTTAGACTCCAGAGGTCATAGTTGATATTACTTAGAATTTCTGCCGGTCCAAAAAAAATCTTTATGTAAATTATAACAAAGCAGTAAAAAGATGTGTAAAATGCAAATCTTGTAGTAAGAGCCTTCATGATTGAAATTTGAAACCGTGTAGTGCCACGACTTAAAAGAACAGACAAACTGAAACGATTTAATTATTAAGATTGGTTTTCGTAATCAATCGATTGGTTGATGGACAGACAGATTCGATGCTGTATTTCGTGTGAATAAAGGCATCGTTTCATTCAAATGTACTCGTTAATCCGCATGAAACCAAGAATTGGATGATTGAAAATTCTCAACGAATGTTTGAACGTCCACTTCACGATGAGAGATTTGGTGTACGGTGTGGTGTTTCTGGTAATTATATGGGGAGGGCTTTTTTGACGGATCAATCAATACAGAAGTGCATCGTACAATTTTCAAGTTCTACCGTTTAATTAACTAATAATGAGAAAGTCAGACTTTTTCCAACAAAACGGAGCAACGAGTCATACAACAAACGATTTACTAGCTAGAGTTTATGCGGCGTTAAAGAAGAACATACAGTCTGTAGATTTCCCAGATTTGTTTTGTTGGAATTTTTTCCTTCGGAGCTATTTGAAGGATAAGTTTTTGAATCAAATCTCACCATTATCGACGAACTGAAGGCAAACATTCAATAATCGACAACATTGGCATTAAAATTAAAGTTTTGCGTCAGGTGATTCAATACGATCACTCAAACACAAAAATAGATCGCTACACAGAGTGCTCACTTTGAATATTTTTTACAAATATGGTTATTTATAAAATTTTTCTAATTTAAACACAGAATATAATTTAATTTTCGTTTTAATTTTTTAAATTTCTTTCATAAAATTCCTTATGTTCCAACTATGTTTAATTTGTAGGTGTTCGGATTTAAGTTGCTCTTTCAGTATTAATATTTCTTTATTTTATTTAAAGGAATCAAGAAAAAGTAAGGTTGATTACAACAAAATCATAAACTAACTACAAATAAAAAAAAAAAATTAAAAATAATTAAGCAAACAGTTCATCTTGTATTTTGCGTACAAGATGCCAATTGTAATCGCGCGCTCTTTAATTACGCTACATTAGTAATAATCCTACATTAAATAGTAATGTTTGTCAGCACTCTTTCTATTTGACAGTCGTGTTTTTAATTTCTAATATTTGTCTCTTGTTAATTGTAAATATTCAATTAATTCAAAGTAATACATTAGTAAATATTTATGATTATTGAAAATCTTAAATTTAGTTACATACCTGTTCGACGATTGACGCAAGTCGTCCAAGAGCAAGACCGTGTTCATCTTCTCTTGTAATTACGGCACTTCCTAATTTAACAACTAATCTACGTGCGTATTTAAACTGACTACGATCTGTGAATGTACCTTTTCTACCTTCTGATGTTTGAATGGCACGTTTTGAATTCACATTAACCTTAAAAAAAAAAAAAAATAAAAATAAATAAATAAACAAATGACTTTTTTCTTTTTATTTAGGTAAACGAGATATTAGTAAAATAAATTTAAATTATGTTACGAGTACATTAAACTTTTTTTGATTGAATTTATTGTTTATAAAACTAGGAAGAATAACTTAACTTAATGGTATAAATTTATTTTAATTTGGTTAATTACATGTAATTTTAATAGAGTAATTAATAAATTTTAGTTTTTTTATTTAACATACAGGTATGATTTTTTTAAAAATTTCCACTTCTCTTTCAGTCTCTGTAATGTGTATTGATTCCTTGAATATTTATGGAGATTATTAATATGTACTGAACCAAATATTCGTCTGCCATATTGTAAATGTTTATCTGAAGAGAAGCAGAAAGAGATGAACAATAACCAGAACTTTTATTATCTGTCTATTTTTTTTTTTTTTTCTAATGAGTATTTGTGTAATATAACTAACAGGAGAGAGCACTCTTTGTAAAGGAATTAAAAATTTATAGTAAATCATTTTTTATATTAACAATAATTTATCGATGTAATTTATTTTGTGGTATCTAAATTTTACAGGTTTATAGGGATATTATAATAATTTTAATAGTATTAAAAACAAATTGGGGGTAGTTTGCAAACAAATATGGGAATTTTTTGGTTTATTATTAATGATTTTAAGAAAATATGGATACGTACAACATTACGTAAGAACTGTATACAAGTCGTTCATGAAAAATGACATTATTAAATTAAACGATACGTATACATGCTTAAAAAGTAAAAAATAAATAAATATATACACTTTATCATGAAAAGTAGACACGTACAAATATGTCTGTATGACAACATCATACAGTCATCTGCTGTTGCCAGTGCAGAGCTTAAAATCTTACTCACTCTAGTTCTACATGTCTGTACTGTGTGTTATAGAGTTCTGCGTGTTACTTGTCTGGGATGTTCAGAGTTATTAGTGTTTTGCTACACTTTTATCAATTCTCTAAACTAAAAAAAATTTTTTATACTAGTGATTTTTCTTGTTTTTATTTGTTACAATAACAATAGCGAAAAGTTCGTGGATATTTAAATCATCCACACAACTTTTGTTTTGTCTGTGATAAATTTACGTTTAAACCTCAAGAAATACTATTTCTGAATTGATAAAAACAGCTTGTAAGTTTTATTTTGATTGTGCACTCGGGTATCAAGGTAAGGGCGCTTCATGTTATTTGCATATCGCGCTCAGTAACTAACAGAATGGCTGAAGGGGAACCGAGACGAGCTATGCCATTCGCTGTTTGCGATGGTTTGGCGTGAACGTAAGGACCACTTCACCGACTGGTACTTTTTTATGACAAATATAATTTTCATTTTCATTAAAAAATAGAAAGTTCATAAAATACAGTTGTATCCTCAGCTCTAAAGCCGGCTCTAAGCTCCGGGACCACACGGAGAGAAGTTACCTATACCTGTACTACCATCTAACCTCTATTGCTAGAAGAACAATCTGAATATGAAGTAATTTCTTCCTGTATCTAATGAGAAGTCTCATCATTTAATTCAACAGCTTGATTATTTAGTTCGCGATTTAAAGTTATCAAAGCAACAAGATGAACTTCTGGGAATCTAGATACAACAGTGGAATATTTTAACAGAAAAAAGTTACTACGTTAGAATTCGAGATAAAACTCTTTACATTTATAAAACTTATTTTACTATGAAAAATTTATTGTGCGTTTGTTCTGACGTTGATGGCTTGATGAAAAGTTAAGAATTCAGCGTATTCCTGGAGAATGGTATTTTTTTATTGACTCTTTTATAGTTAGAATGAAAGCAGTTTTATTTCATAATGGTAACAAACAGTAACTCTATGCAGTCGACATGAAAGAAACGGATGAAAATATGGTAACAGTATGAAAAGGAATAAAATACAAAGAGTGTGGCAATCATTTTCAGTCATCTGAAAGTTGTTGCGTTTATGAAATAAAACGTTGCGTTTATGAAAGGTGGTTGGTATTAAAATATTGTTGTTTTCTTTGTCTTTGGGATAGTCGTGATTCAAAAGTTCATTACCAATTGTACTGACCGTGTGACAGTAAAGAACTGGATTACGGCAGAACTTTATGGCTGGTGAAAAATAATGTAAAGTATTTATCATTAATTGAGGGTGATAAAATCTTATTGCCATCACTTTACATACAACTCAGACTCCTGAAAATTTTGTAAAGGCACAGACAAAGATGGACCAGGATTTAATCACTTAAAAAAAAGTTTTCCTAAATTTAATGATTTAAGCTCAAGAAAGGTATATGGAGCGAGGGGATGTCCAGGGAATAATACTGGGCCCCCTACTCTGGAACGAGTCCTACGACGGACTACTAGACAAAACAACCCTACCCTACCCACGGTAGAATTAACCTCTTTCGCTGACGACCTGGCGGTTGTTATAATGGCACAATGGATGGAAGAATTCAAGCTCCTGGCTGAGAAAATTCTGAATGGCTAACAGATTGAATGGATGGCTAACAGAGGTCTAAAGGTTTCGGTTAAAAAAAACGGAGACAGTGATTATGACGGAAAAGAGAGGTATCCCTAACCTCATTGTCACTTTACCAAGGAGTCGAGATGACTCCTTCTGATACAGCCAGATACCTAGGTGTTTGGTTCTACAGATCAAGGGGGTATATCACGAATATTGATGAAACATGCAAAAAGGCGGCGGAGAGGGTATTCGCGGCTGTGTGCCAACTACTGGCTTATGTCGGGGGATCTAGGACGGCTAAACGAAGAACGATTGCTACCACAGCAACATCGACGATCCTATATGCAGCACCGATTTGGTGTGAGACACTGGCAAAGATTAGCTCTCTGGGTGCCGTGGGCGTACCGCACTCTCTCGCTGGAGGCAGAGCTGGTCATGGTGAGGATGCCGCTGGTCAGCCTTCTGGCAGAGGAGTATTGTTCCATGTACATGGATTAAGCTAATCTAAAAAAAAAAAACATGACGTAGTAAACAAATTCTGATAAGAGTTTTGAATTCTGCAACCCAAAATTAATTAAAATCACCGAGTACAATTCCTGATACACGAAAAATGTTTTTTTTTTTTTTTTTGTTTACTAGTGTTATCAGTTACCAAAGCAAAAGAAAAAATATATTCATAATAATTATTAAAGTATTTATAATTTCAAAGGGAGGAAAAAAAAATGAAATACATTTTAATTTAAAGTTTAATGAAGAGGAAACATTCATGTTAATTTGTCTTATTATTTAAAAACTCCTCGCTTGAATATTTTAAAAAGAAATTCTAGCTTAATTTAATTAATTTTGTTATTTAATCTACAGTAAGTTCATAATTTGTAATTTACAAAAGTACAAAATAACTAAGAAAGAAAAGATAAAACAACAGAACACTGTCAATAGAAGCAAGCATCAATAGATACATTTAGCTAAAGAGGTTATTTAATATCTGACGTAAACATGTATGTGTGTGAGTGGGCTACCGTTTCGTGTTTTCTATCACTGAGAATAGAAAAGAACAAAGAAAAATGTCGTTTTTTATTTGTCTTTTCACGTGATTCAAGTATAGGAGGTGTCGACTGACGTATAAATTGTAGCAGATGTCTTAAAAAAAAATTCTTTCTTTTCTCTCCAATTGGCCTTCACAGCATACGTTAATAATTTCAAAAGATATATTTTACCGAATACTGTCTTTTTAAACTATTTTTTCTTTCATTTTCTTCCACTTTTGTTATTAAGCGTAGGCGTTAAAAAATAATTTGGTGAAATAACAAACGATTCAATGTTTTAATTAAATACAATAAAAATCTTTTTCAAGTATGAAAACCAAATAAAAATTTTTTCTTAATTGAATAATGAAATTAACTCTTTTAACAAATTTTTGACAGTTTCAAAGTTTGTCGCAGATTTATTTATTAAATCCATTAATCATTTTCCAGGAATAATAACTTTGCCTGTTTTGCCATCGATAGATTTTAATTTCAAATATGCGAAGATTAAAAAATATTAATGATTTAATTAGCAATGTTTAGAGTAATACAATAACAAAAGAAATTAAAATGTTCAGTTAACTTTTAACTGAAATGAAGATTTGGATCCGATTTTACCCGTTTAATTAAATGACGTTTTTACAATAAAAATTATGCAGAGTTAAAAAAAAAAAAAAAAAAAAATCAACATTTTTTTGACACTTTTGAACAAATGAACTTTTGACTTCCTTGTACGAAGTAAAGGAAATTGTGATCTCGAAACATTTCATTTTTTAGATTTCAATGGAAATATCCATTTTTACCATCCCTAAATTTTTTTGACTAGTTTCGGCGTAACGTCTGTACGTACTACGTATGTACTTCTCATAATTCTAAAACTATTAGTCGTGGGATGTAGAAATTTTGGATTTAGGACTGTTATAACATCTAGTTATGCACCTCTGCTTTTAATTGCAATTGACTAAACCAAAAGTGTCCAAAAAAGCCCAAAATCCAAACAAATTTGGATATTGGACTTTTTATTAACTACATTAATAGCCCTCATGAGAGCTTCTGAACGATATATCATAAGTGATACTACTTATAGCCAAATAAAATTTTAATTAATGAAATATTTGGCATCTTACAAGGGAAGGCACGTCGGTTCGAATCAGATTTATTCTCCTTTTCCATTTTTTAACTTTTTTTTTTAAAATTAAGATAAATAGATTTATTAATAATTATTAACTTCTGATTGTAAAAAAAATTAAAATAAATAATGATTCAATTATAACAATGAAAAATATCATAAATTATTAATGAAATAATATTTTATGTAATTTTCATTAAAAAAAAAAAAAATGTGTAAATGTAATTTAATAGGAGTACAAGGAAGTCATCTGGTGTCCAGATCAGATTTTTATTATAAAAATTGTACTGTTATTTGAATATAATTTTTTAGCAAAAAAATTTGAATTCCATTTGACCACCCATGTCGACAACTACCATATAACATTTTTTATAACAACACAAGTGAAAAAACATGTAATAAGTTACTGTTATTTAGATAATAACTATTATTATATTTTCTGTTAAAATTACTATAATTTCTATTCTGAATACTTCTCAACATTTACTCAACTTTTTTGTCATAAGGTTTTTAAAATATAAGGAGAAACTTTTTAAAAAATAATGTTGAATATCCAAAATCTTAAGTATGATTGACTGAAAATACTGAAATTTTAAATAGCTTAATAACTACTTTCCCACTATTAAGCTCAATTTTCTATGACAGCTATAAAAAAAATTAAAAATTACTCTCCTCCTTTGTTTATTAAAAAAAAAATTTAATCCCATTATTACCCCCCTGTATATAATTTATTTGAGCTATTTTCGAAGAATTTACATTCAACTTACAGTTGGTTACATCCTGCGAGCTTAAAATATTTGGGCGTTCACCTAGATCGTCGTCTATAATGGAAGGATCACATTAAGGAAAACAGGAAAGAGCTAGATGTCAAATTTAAGAAGTTATACTGGTTATTAGGAGGAAATCGTAACTATCCCTACCTAACAAGCTACTTTATACAAAGCAATTCTAAACCGATTTGAGCATAGGAATCCAACTCTGGGGTACGGCGAGTATCAGTAATATAGAAATTATTCAACGTTTCCAGAATAAATTTGAGTAATGAAATTCACGAGTACTTAGGGTTACCGTGTGTTCGAGAAGGTCTATCTTTCATACTAATTACAAAATAATACTTAACGACCACATAAACTAACTAGCTGTTAACCTATTAGACAACGGAGGAGATGTAAGGCGATTAAAGCGGGTACATGTGTTGGAGCCAATTAGTGACATTCAGGTCGAGCTTCTCTTCTTAAATTGTGAATCATCAAAGTATTTATGCAGTATGTGTTAACATTTATGTTTCAAATGTTATTTGTTCTTATGCGACTATTAATGTTTTTATGTAGTAGTTTTAATCGCATAATTAATCAATTACTGGATATTACTATACATTCTATATTACTACTGGCTTGAATTCAATAATGATTATGCTACCTTTGATTTACTACTATGAATAGAATTTATTTAATTAGGATGTTTCAAAGGAAACTCCTTTAAAAGTGATGAAATTTACTTGGGCTTTCTAATCTAAGAGACCGA
>JAAAKQ030506851.1:0-20015 GCA_010016005.3 Zanna intricata | reverse complement strand
TAATTGTTATACTGGTTGTATTGAAATGACATTTGATTTATACAAATACGGAGAGTTTTTTTAACCTAATGTAATTTGTTTTATCAAAAATAACGAAAGGGTGGGGATGTAAATGACTGCGTGTAAGTTAATTTAGTCAGCACGGCAATTTGTCTCTGATCGGCGCAGATGTTAAGGGGTAAACTCCAAAATATTAGGAAACATATCTTATCTTGGTGTCAAAAACCCTCTCAGAAAATAGATGTTTATCTTCCACTATGAAAATTAATAATGTTCTCTTATTGAAATTTCTGTAATGCTTAAGTATAAAATTATATTTGGTATTAATGAGGATTGGAAATACGATTGATTTTTAAATATAAAAAGGGATTTTTATAATTTTATTGAGTGTAGTGAAGCAGCTCAATTTATCTTTTGATTAGTCTCCTATTATGAATGATGATTTTTTTCAGTGATCTGAAAGCATCTTTATCTCGGAATAAAACATCCTCTGTGTGTTAAAAGTAGCAACTGTATTGCTTCTAATATCTATTTATTTTTTATAGGGCTTTCAATAATAGTTAAATAATAAATAGTTAATAATAATAGTAATTTTGTAGTATTTTAATATTTATATATATGTAAATTTATTCAAATTAAATTTAATATAGCTGTAATTCCTCTGTACATAAATTAGTTTATAATTAAATATTAAAATAACTTTCGGCCTCTCTGCAAGTACAGAATAAACAAAACCCTCTTACCTTATTTTCAAAAGTCAAAGCGCTTTCAGGTTTAGGCCAAATCATCAGTGATGTAAATTTAAAAAAAAAAAAGAAATAAATGTCACATAAACAAATAAAAAAAAAACATTAAAAAGAGAAAAAAAAAAAGAAATATTTGTTCAGTCAAGTTTAAAATTTTATCTGTCAAAGAGAGGGAGAGAAAGAATGTTATAAATATGAAATAATATAATAATAGTGTCTTGTACGATACCAATATGTAAAGTTTAAGGTCATCTTGTAGTTTTGTGAAGTAGTTATCAAACATACTTGTCAGTCAGATAGCTATTTGCAACAGAGTGTTATAAATTATTTTCTTGTTATTCCTTCATACAATGTTAATACAATACAAAAAACAAACAATACTGAATTTGTGTTTTCTGTCCTTAGAAAATTTATTTATTCTGGTCATCTGATCTCTTGATTTCAGAGACCTGTTGATATAACAGCAACTTTAATTTAAGTGATAGAATATCTGGCAAGATTATAGCTGGGATACAGTGAAATTTTTCTCTTAATCTGTAATATTTTTTTTTTTATTTGTATTTTGATGGTTATTTATTTTTTTTATTCAGAGCTGTACAAATTTTAATTTATACGCAACCCATTTCAGGCATCGTAGAAATTCAGTATTATAGGAAATAGAGGCAGTTGTTAAAATAAAAAGTCACTTTTATGTGTATTTTCATGTAGTATTATTAAATCCATTACGCATAAACCAATCATCTATTTCCTGTTAATAATGATTTTAGTACTGATGTATTACAAAAAAGCTGGCTAAGTGTTTTGAAGTGGAAATTATTACCAAATTGCTTATGTTAAAAATTCATATTCTGTTAATGCCTTATTTAAAAATTAATTATTTTTTAGCACTTTTTTAATATATTTTTTTAAATTTTGTTTCAAGGTTGATAAAATAATTGAAGTTAGAGTAAACCGAAATGGAAAAAAGGAATTTTTAATACGTTGGAAAGGATATAGTAAAAATGATGATTCCTGGGAACCTGAAGATAATTTGTCTTGTGACAATTTAATTGCAGGATTTATGAAAAACAGAAAAGTTGTGAGTATTCACATAGATTTTAACATAATTTTATATTTAAATTTTTGTAGGTTACATCCGCAGTAGTTAGATAACTGCGATAACATTTTCTTTATATTTGTCAACAATCAAGATTTAAATTTTAAAAATTATATATGATGTATAAAAACGATTATCAGGGCTTTAATTTGTTATAATATTACTTGGATGAGGTCTATGCTGTTGACTAAAGGCTAGAATCAGAGAGCAAAAAGGACAATAGTAGTTGCATGTATGATTCGATATTTTTCTATTTGGAACTGCCACTATCAAAGATTGTGACTCCTGAACAGAAAGATTTCTGTGTTTTGTAGTTTGCTAAGTGTGAAATCGTAGTACAGTTCAACTTATGTTTGTGGAAGGTTTTGTTGTGGTCTCGTTCAAGTGACAGTAACTTTCATATAATTGAAACAAGCAGTGTGTCAGAAAAAAATGTTAATTGTGTTATGTTACCTGTATAATTTTAAAAAATCTGGCCAGCCGTTAGTTAACGATGCTGGGTATGACAGTAAGGAAAGTTGGAATTTTTCCTTCTCAGTCACCCTCTGATAGTATCAAGTTTAAATTTTGATTAGTTATTTATATAGTATTTTTCTAATATACAGGGTGATTGAAGAGGATAAGGCAATACTTTGACAACTCATTCTAGAGGCTAAAAATAAGAAAAACGTTTATATAAATATTATCCAAAAATGCTTTGTTAACGAGTTATACAGGGTGAAAGATTTTGCCCGAGTTTCACTTCCTCCAGGTAAATTACGGCTTTCTGAAATTCTGGGAAGGTCAATTAAGGGGCAAATTCAATTGATTCTTATGTTTTTGAGCTGGGAAATTGGAAAAAATGGGTCCCAGAACTGTATCTTGACTTAGTTTCTAAGATATCTCGTGTAAAACACCAAAAATAGGGTAAAAAACACAATTTTTTATGTTTGACATACAATAATGTTGTTAAATTGGCAATAAATCATACATTTTTTTAAACATAAATTGTAGAGAATTTAATTAAAAGCAGATTGATGTAAATAATGTCAACAGAATTAAAATTTCATAACAGAAACATTACCTCAATTTGAGGTTGTGTTGGTTACCTCATTGGATAGAAAACCACTATGCATTGTTTACTTTTAAGTTCTCTTCGATGAGCGCATGAAGCCATCAAATTAATTTGACACAGATAAAAATTTGGATCATAAAAACAAGCCATTAGAATTTTTCAAAAGAAAATTATATATTTTGAGAAATCAACAAGCTTCTATTTGTAAATAAAGCTATACTCTGGTAAAAGTACATTTGAAACATCTTATCATGTAGCATTTAACTAACATGTCCAAATCTTTTACAATCGCGGAAAGCCTCATATTTTCTGCTGCATTGTTTTGTTTTTTTTGGGGGGGGTAGGGCAAAAAAATTGCTATGTTATCATCGCCTGGATTGTGTTGAATGGTCAGTGTTTCAGTTGGTGGGGAAGAAGGAAAAGAATTTTTTAAAAATCCACTTTTAACGACACAATATCAAGGCAACTTGTGGTTGCTGATGTTTACAATTACATAATTTTTCATGTTAAAATGAATCTTTTATTATTCAATTTGATGAATCAATAGATGTGGCAAACACATCAGTTCTTATGTTTTGTGAGATGTGAATACGATAGGGACAGATCTATTAAAGAAAATATTTTGTTTGCAAATCAGTACTTGGCATGCAACAGGACAATGTATTTTTGATGTTTTTATGAAGCAACTAAAAACTGTAATATAGATTAGACAAAATGTATTATATTACATACTAATAGTGCAAAGGCGATAACAGGAGAGAAAGGTGGATTTCTGAAAAATTAAAAGATCTTATACCAAGAGCAGAATGGATGCACTGCTTCCTTCACAGACATGCTATTGCCACAAAAAAAAAAGAAGAAAATCTCAAACAAGTTCTTTGTAAAGCTATAAAATGGTTAATTAGATTAAAATTCCATTACAGCATAGGGTCCATTTGCTAAACTATACAATGAAATTGACAAAAAGGAAAAACTCTTCTTTTTCATTAGAAGTCAGATTCTTATATTGTGGGAGAAAGTGTTAACTCGATTATTGGAATTGCTGTGAAATAATTAAACATTTTTCTAGGACAGATAAAAACCATTCTCAATGTTTTTACAAATGAGTATGTTATTGGCTTACTTAGCTGATGTATTTTCACATTTAAACAACTTGAATGCGAATTCATAATGATGTGATAAAAACGTTTATCTATGACAAAGTTGATACTTTTATTAAGAAGATTTATGATATTTGGATTATTCACAATCAAAGCAAATTGATGTCTCCACTTTTTTCTGATTATATTGAGAAAAATTTTAATGAAGAAGAGATTACTATACACCTCATTTTGGATGCATGAAGATGCATTTGTGTGAGCTAAAAGTTAAGCTGGCATAGTATTCCTCTGCCAAGAGCTGCTGCTAAGTTATCGGTTGAGATTCACGACCAGCTCATCAAAATGTCTGCTTATACAACATAAAAACTACAAATTCACATCTAAAAATTTAGATACATTTTGCCTTCCTCATCAAAAAATTTAATCGCTGAAGCATTGAAAATGTTAATCCTTTTCACCATATTACTATGTGAAAGGACTTTTCATCTGTGGTTGCATTAAAAACTAAATATAGAAATTATCTTGTATCTCTAGAAAACAATTTGCTTTTTTGAGTTAACTAACATAAATTCAAATATAGAAAAAACTTTTAAATAAAATATAAACAACCTTGTGATTAATTTATTTTCTTTACATATATATTATAACTAAGTAAAATGTCTATAGTAAATAATTTTTTTTTTCATAAAACTATTTTATTATTTTTTACGTGTAGAGTTGTAGGCCATTTCTCACAATCCCCAGCTTGATAAATTTCTAGAGCAGTATTTACTGCTCTAGAAAATTGACTGCCTGCACCATTGGTGGGAATTCTGCTGCATGAGTGCTATGCTCATATACAAGGTATGGCTAGAAAATAACAGGACTGATTTTTTTTAAGACAAACAGCGCGAGCCTTAAGGACAAACGCCACATTGTTGAGTTGCCTGACATCCATCCCCCCTTTACATTCCAGCTGGGTGTGATGACCGCAGCCTGCTCAGTCGGGCCACAGCTTTCGCTTGTGTCAGATCATTTAACTGCCACTCGTCGGAAAAATGGTAGGCATTTTAATCAAGCAACATGTTAACATGAAATTTTTAGTGAAATTCAACAAGCCTGCAACAGAAACCTATTCTCTCTTACAAGTGTATGATGATGAGTGTATGTCATGCGCACAGGATTTTGTATGGCATAAACGGTTTAAAGAAGGATGAGAATAAATCAAAGATGATCCTCACCTAGGACATCCGCTTTGAAAATTGACGAAAACATTGAATAATTAGGCAATTTCATCTGTCCTGAAGGTCTGAAGGTCAAACAGCGAATATGGCATATTTTCTGAGATGCTGACTATTCACCTTGAGCAAATAAATAAGAAGAAAGCGACCTGAGTTATGGATAAACAAATCATGGATTCTTCATCAGGCCAACTCTCCAGCCCACATTGCACTATTGTTAAGTCATTTTTGGCAAAGCATGGGATCTCTGTGCTGGAACATTCATCTTACTCACCAGACCTAGTCCTATGTCACTTTTTTATATTCCTGAAAGTGAAGGAAGCATTGAAAGGAACTAGGTTTGAGACAGTTGAAGCTGTGAAAGAAAAAGCGATGGAGACCATGAACGTGATTTCAGAAAATGACCTGAAACACTCAATGGAAAATTCAAATGGAGTGGTGTTGGGATCATGCAGGGAAGTATATTGAAGGGGATATATGAAATACTTTCTGGGTAGCTTTCATAAACAATGTGGTTATAAAGTCATGCAACTCAAAATGGATGATAGATTTCTCTTCCAAAGTCAAAATGCTTAATCACTATTTACTCTGTGCTAGAAATTTTGTGTTGGAACATGAAATGTTCAATTTTCTCTATATTTTATGTTGTGGAAAATTATTTAATCATTAGGTTTTATTGTAAATGCCAGAATGTTTTTATGGTTAATTTTACAATAGTGCAGTATCAAATGTCTTTTTGTTTTAGTATCTGGATTTTGTAAAACAGGTAACAGGTAATAGAACTGATTGTAAATATTGCAGTTATCTGCCAGTGTTACATGATCACAGTTTGTATGAAATTCTTTAGTCGCTTTACTTTTCTCCAAGAATTTTCTCAAAAGATTTGACTTTTGGTCAGGATTTTCTCAACACTATAAAAAATTCAAGTAATGTAAAACTTTGAGAACCTAAACTTAAACGCCTGACTTCAGTATTGTATGTTGTTCAAACATTTCATTTGAAGTGGTACATGTGCTGCCCGCACAAACGAACTAACCCCGGCGATGCGAAGCCTAATATTCCTACCGATGCTCCAGCAAAGCAGCGCAAACTTAAAAGGCAGTCATTGCCCTGCCAGAGCTATGTCACAATGCAAACTCAGTATTAAGAAAATAACCGTGGCTCTTCGCCAAAATCGCCTATGTCCAGCCATATAACTGGACAAGCTGGAATCCTATCCACTCAGGCTCCTACCTTCTACACTCCTTCTGCAATGTTCTGCAGGAAGCTAGCAACAACCTGCCACTCAGCCCAGGTCTTCCAATTGACCCTTAAATCAAGGCTTGAGTGCAATTTCTCAAGTTCCCTAACCACTTTGTCATACGCACTCATACCAGGGACAGATGTACAGTGTTCTGGCATTGTCCGGAACCCTACATTCCAGGCAAAATTCTGATTCCACAAGACGAAACATAGCCAAGCTATGCCGAAAAGCGTCATGCCCAGAAAGAAACTGCGTTATGTGCCAATTGGGGGATACCCACTTATTGACGAATAACAATAACCTCCGGAAACAAGTCATGGGTATACCGACCCGTAGTAGACTCATCCCATCGCGCCTGCCATGATGAATCCCTGGTCCTCAGTGAACACAATCGGACCGAGGTTAGAAGACCAGCTTTCTTGGCAATATGCCGTTCCTTGTGCTCAACAGCAAGCAAGTCCAATGGCATAACACCAGCTATCACAGAGACTGCCTCCCGCGAGATTGTCCTATAACTGCCAAGAGCAGAAGACGCTGGGCCCACAATAGGATATCACGATAACACTTATAAACCATCCGATGAGTCCAAACAGGTGCAGCATACAATATTATCGCCTCGCATACACCTTTATACAGAATCTGCAAAGTTCTAAAATTCAGCCTCCAATCGGAATGGATAATGCACCTAATGCCATAAAATGCATCCAGCGCCTCCTTAGCCACATACCGAAGATGATCCACAAAGATTTAACGCTCATCTAGGATCACCCCCAGGTATTTCTCCACAGTAACATACTGCACAGGATGGCCTGCCATGGAGACACGGCCTGACGTGTCTCAGACAACTAACTCTTTAACAACATCATTGTGGTCTTCTCTTTTATTGTTCATTGAAAGCAACTGTTACTATTGCCACTTATGTGCTAAAGCTGTAAAAAGTACTTAAGTAAGTAAAGCAGCAAAGTTTAAAATCAAAAGTATGTAAATCGCTTAAATTAATCATTGGTTCAGTTTATGTAACAAATTAGAAAATCTGTTAGAGTATAACTTATCTAGGAAGATGTCAGGCTGTTTAATATTTAATAGTGTTAATTTTAATTTTTAAATAAAATTTCTATGCTTAAATATCTTAACCTTAACTTGAAAAACAACCTGTAAGTTGAAGTATTGTTGGGCAGTTATGGATGGGAATAATTTTTATATAGTTAATAGATCTTCACAGATAAAAGTTGTTATAAGGATTGTGTAATAATTAGAAACAATTACTAGAAAAATGATTATTTATTGCGCCTTTTGAGAGAGAACCAGGTCATTTACTTCTTGCTGTGGTTCCACTATTAAAGTACTGCTGTAGATTGTATGTGCTTCTATATAACCACAATAAATTGGACTTAATAGTTCAAAACCACCTTTAGCAACACTTTATCGACTGAAGCATAGGTTTTAAATTTTATCCTGACAGGCAAACATGGTTGTTTCCATTCCATTTTCTGATTTTGGATTCATACGCAAAATGATTTTCTAGGTTTTATCACAAGTTATTATGCAATCTTAAAAACCATTGTTTTCCATTAAATCTTTTCTTTTTTTTAATTCTGTATAATTGTGAATTTAGGTGTTTGATTTTGAAATGATGGAACCCACCTTGTACACATATTGTGGTAATTTAACACATCATGAACAATGCTAATAATTGCACTGTAAATTTTAGCAATTTCTCAAATTCTTATGCATATTTTCTTCACAAATAAGGTAATGCTTGTGATTTTGCAAAGCATCAGTTAAAACTTTGATGAAAATCTGTGACACTTATTTTGTCGAATTTAAGACCTTCAATCCACATACAAAACATTTGCACAGTTAATACACTTTTTACCATATTGTTTTGACAACCATGAATGAATTTTGATCAGTTTTTATATCTTCAGAAAATAGAATTTATATCAAAAGCATGCTGTTTTTACCTGTACAGGTTCCAAGAAGAGGGGACATTTTGAAAAAAAAGAAAAGAAGTTGTTATATATTGGAAATTCTCAAGTAGCTGATGTGTTCTGTATTTGTGGTATCAATTGAACTTCAGATATTTTTATTTATTGCTATTTCTCATAAATTATTGACCCTTAAACATTGTTGTTTTGAAATAAAATTGCATAGGCTTACAGATAAAAAGAAGTGAATAAAAATACTTAGTTTTGCCTATATCATAAGATATTGTTTAGCTTCATACTCACTGGTAAAAGTAAAATGCACTTAGGATGGGGTCTCTGGTTTATATAATCCAAGAATTTTAGGATTTACTTCACAATACTTAATGTTTAATTTAAATATGAAATAATTTACTGTTTTAATTCTTTTATTGATCCTTCTTAATTCAATATACAAGCTTTTGATGACAACAAAATTTTTTCAGTATAATTTTGTTTTTTAATTTTCATCTAGGATGACAAGAAAACAGGAAGACAGTTGAGAGATAATCCAGTAAAAACTGAAAACAAACAGTCACCAGCTGATGGTAAGAGGAGCAGCCGAAGGAACAAAAACAAATCAAGGTAATAAGTATAAGTACTATACTTCATTAATATGAAGTAATCTTATGATTAACAACAATGTCTGTGTCCATCTGTAGTAAAAAAGGTAAGATTACTGAGATATATTCATCTTACTCTCATATTTCTAAGGTAATTTTATTACACACTGTTTGACTATTTTATGTAGATTGTTTTCATTTCAGTTCAGAATTTCAAAAGAAGACTACAAAAAGTTGGATTTAGAACATTATCTTAATTTAAAAAAAAAGAAGACCTATGTTGATTATAAGTTATTATTTATAATAGCTGTAATTAATTTGGTATCTGAAGGTTGTTTAAAGAGTTAAAAGTTACATTCAGAGATAGCTATTAAATAATTAAAGATTTAGGATGTAACTGATATTAAGAGCAAGCATCACTAATCATGGTGCATATGTCTTTTTGTCAGTCGTTGTGCTTACTATTTGCAAGTGTGATGCTAGTTGGTAGATGGCAGTGAACTAGCAGTCCATCTATATGTCTGCTCATGGGTTCCTTCCCATCAAGCCAGCTGACCATGCAACATGCTACAATTTACAGGCAGCTTTATAAGCAGCGCATGAAAACAAGAACATTGTTTTGTTGGTCCTGCAGACGAAGAAGGAAGAAATCCTTTTGCTGGCTCAATGTGGGATCCTGTGGTGGATACGAACATCTCAGTTGGAGCAGCATGCAGGCCTGTCCAGCCAGGCATGAAGCCCGCTAGTGCCAGGAGATGTGGTGGTGATGATGCAGCTGGATGAGCACCATTAGCAGAGAACTACATTTCAGGGCCACTGTTACAAATCCCAAACAGCCCTTAACAGGGCTACTACAAGGTGTCATATGCTGTCGAAGGAATGCAGTGACATGTGGGTACTGAAGATCGTTTGTACAAAAAACCTGGACTATCCATGCTCTGCCAACAAACACATGAGGCATCCAGCAACAGTGACCACCTAATTGTGGATACCCAATGATAATGACAACATTCATCTGCCTGTTGCAAAGAGATCCGTAAGATCAGAATCTGTAAATATGCCTGCCTAGATGGGTGGGAGGGGGTTGTTGCCACATGTTGCCCTTACTATCTGTAAATGTGATGCTAGCCAATAGATCTCAGGGGAATATGCAGTCTACCAACCATGCTTGCACATGTGTTTTCCCCCACCAGCCAGCTGACTGCAACCCTTGCAGGAAGCAGTACATGGCAAAGCGAGAGCATTCACTTGCTTGCACTGCCAGGAACAGACAAAGAAGCAGTAAAAATCTCCTCGCCTGCCTAGCACCAGTGATAAGCCTGGTGCAAGCCTGCAAGCCTAGTGATGAAGTTGGAGCTGGATGAGCACTGCTTGGGGAGAACAACTTTAGTCATGGCAGAAAAATGACTTATGCTGATATAACATTGTGAGACTTTGGAAGTCAGCACTATAATGGACACTGTAGTGGGAACCCAATTGCTGCTGAGGGGAAGCTTGGTTTTTTCCCATTGTTCAAGCTACAACTCCCAACTCTCCCATTATAGCCCATCAGGGCTAGGAATAGGGGAAATTGGTGTGGCACCCGGAACATCACAAGGTGGATGACTCTACCCCTACAGGGTTTGGGATGAAACTCCAACTACCACCAATTGAGTGGTTAACTTTGCCAGAAACCAGTGACTGGACTCAATAGTCTTTCTTAGGGCTACTTCATCACACACAACTATAAAATTCCAAACAGTTCTTTTCAGGCTACAACAATGTTCTAAGGTGCCACGTGCTATCGTAGAAATTCTTCTAAACTATTGCACTTTTCTCGAAAAATAAATTTGTATATTGGCATCTTCAATCACATGTTGTTGACAGATGCCGTAATGTTTTTGAATCGTCCTTAGTTTAAATGCTTTGCGAATATTAACATGAAAATGGAAATGTGAGATCTGGTCAAGAAATCAAACAAATAAAAAGTTATTGAGTACTTACAGCTTTATTAATATCCAAATCCTTTCCATTTTATCACACACTTTCTAGCTCTTTTCAAAAGAGCTTTCAGGGAATTGTATGAATTTATTTATTTTTTTGATTTGTACAAATACCCCTACCCCTTTAGTATCAGTAAGGAGCTACGGAATAAGGAATAACACTCAACAAATTTTATTGTACAAAACTTGTGAGTTAGCAGCAATGAGTGGGCCAGTATATTAAAGGCTGTTAATATTATAGGCTGTAGTGATGGTTAACTGTCTGCTCTGCTGGTGAAATATTAAAATATACATTTGATGTAAAAAAAAGAAGAAAACAACACTACTTTTGTGTATGAGTAACTTTCATATGCCCTTTTGTGGTTCCATTGATTATTTTCTGATCCACTGCAATGACCAATCCTTTGTTTCCACATCACAACCTATGTCATGTCACTAGTTATTATTAACAATAATGTACTTTTTTTTTTTTACATGATTCAAAAGTTACTATTTCATCACTACATGACTGACTTTCTGGTCTTGTGTGTCAATAGTTTCAAGAATGAACTTGGTGGTGACATGATATATCTCTAATTTTTGGTTACAAATTTGTAGCATGAATTCATCAAATTCATAGTCTCTTTTGCCCGCTGTCAAACTCTTAAATATCAAATATTTGATATTTAGGAGATAAATCAGAGAATCCTACAATAAGTTTCTTGTATTATTTTGTGTGTTTTGGTAATGCTTTGCCAAGCTTCACACAGAATTTCACTGCAATTATTTTTCATGTACGACTATCATAGCCAGAAGCACCGAAAAACACAGATTTCAAATGCATGCTACACAAAAAATAATCATTGTAGACACACATTGAGTGGTAAGGAATTTGTTAGTTCCTACAATAGTGATTCCAACCTCACATATCAAACTACCTCTTTAAACATCAGAGAAAAAAGTTAGGTTATTTTTTTAACAACTTCTGTTAAAAAATTTAATTTTCTGTTCAATTTCTGTTTCTTACATAAATTTCACATTACCATAACTATTATTTCTAGTGGCAATCTTTATTTTCTTGGAAATACTTAAGATAAAATTAAACATGTACAATAATTGCAATTTAGGATATGTAGGGCACATTAAAACATAGATGGAAACTGGAATAAATGAATTTTTTACTGAAACTGGAATAAATGAGTATTTAACTAGTAACTAATAAAAATTGATAGGTAAAATCTAAACAATAAACATTAATTTCTTCAGATGAATATTTACCTTACCTTATCTTGTCATATCAGGGGAACAGAATGTGGTATGAAAGCCAATTTTTTGTGAGAATTTAAGATTGTATTTAGTTGTAAGTCTATTTTACCTAACTTTTCACTTAGACTTAGGCTTCCTTAAATAATATTGTGTGATTTTATTGTCAACAGTTGTGCTTATTTATTTTATGTTAGCATAAATTCAAATTGAAATATTCTTTTGTAGCATTTTAAATTTACTATTATAACACTTCGGAGAGTGAAAAGCTTTACCGGAATACTTAATTTATGTAAACAGGTAACATCTGTTACATTTTAATTTATTTTCAGCACTACTAATACAGCATGCACTACTAATCATAACAGTTGCATGTAAACTATTTTTTTTTTTTTTTTAAAGATAAATAATTATATCAGAACCTTCAGTTTCAGTATAGATCAGGTTTTTAATTTTTGCACAAGAGAAATGTTCTGGTGCAGGAATTTTCTCAAGCTATTTTTGCCTAATTATAATAGTTACCTCTGTACAAAAATTGTCACATACATTTAAATTCTGTAAAGATCAAATTCTTATTCTTGCATAGATCTAATCGCTACTAATTAAAATAAAGGAACGTTAAGGTTTCTTTTTTTTAAAAAATAAGTACAATAATAATATATATAAAATAAATTTTCTATAAGATACCCAATGAGTCTTTTTCAGGACTTTTCATTTACATATAGAATCTTATTTGTAAAGAAGCCTGTTAGTAAGGAAGGAATTTTTCATGACAGTGCATCTACTACATTTAAAAAACTGACTTTCAGCAGGATTAGATTGTTATTCTTAATTCTGCTATCAGATTCTACAGATAAGAGTTTACACTCTATATAAAAATAACAGAGACTTATCAATAATAATCATTTATTTTTAAAGTAAATGGCAAACAGTTTTTTTTAGGGTTTTTAATTTTTCTTAAGTAAACTACAAGAGGTTACATAATTCTTTCATACTTTTGTAATATATGAAATGAGCGAGTTAAGTCTAAATAGTTAAGGTTTCTATCAGACTTAAGGATTGGAAATGTGTGTCATACAGATTGATTCCAGAAGTTTACTTAGATAAGAAACAATGTATGTCAAACTTTTAATATTTATACCACTCTGAGCCTTATCACTCATTTTCAAAACAATTGCTCAATTTTACAACCAGTAACTTTAAAAAAATAAACTATCATTGGTTTTATCATATGATGTATATTTTTTTAAATATTACCTGCTCGATTGGTTACTCAAAAAATTATTAAATTTATTTGCCGTCTCAGAAATCTTAATATCACACTTAATGAAATCATCTGCTTATAATTTTTTCCAATTTCAGTATTTACATATTGCCATAATTTTTTACTATTAGTGACTAATAAGATTTCATCATTTTACAGAATTACTTGTAGTTTACTTAATTGAGCAAGCAATTGACTTGTCATAATTCTTATATTTATTTTAATTCTAGATTAGATTATCAGTCTGCCACTCCATTGTACAAAGTTTCCTTTGCAATTTAACCGATTATTGAACATTTTTTCTACCAACATTTTGATTTTTAATATTTTCACTATCGTCTATGTATGCTGAATTTGACTAATCACCTCAGCTACCAAATAAGGTTCTTTATTTAGAACGTGATTTGAAATCACATTCTAAATACAGACACTACTATTAATGCTAGTATTTATAAACACATTAGAATAATAAATAAAACTAAAATTGTTCATTGCTTTGTTAAGATAATATGTAGAATTGAAGTTAATTAATAAAAAGTCAGGATAGTGATCCGATAAGAGATCAGTGTAAATAAAGGATTTAATATTAGATATAATCAGTTTTATAAAAATATTGTAAACCATCATTCAGCCCAGTTTCACTTTTTAAATAAGGTAAGTAACCCATCTCAAGAAAATTATTTAAAAATTCCTTACTAAAATTATCTAGTTGAAGTAAATTCATATTAAAATATCCAACAGTAATATGGATTTTATGTTTCTTATTGTTATTTATATAATTTTTTAAAAGACAATAAATACTTCTTTACTTATATCATGACAACAAGAGAAAACTGTTATCTTAAGTAATTGCTACTACCTTCAATAAATATAGTCTATGGTGTAAAATGCATTAAATGTTGTCACCCGTATTAGCAGTACTATGATAATTAAAAAAAGATGATGGCTTTCTGAACAAAAAATATAAGTTAAATATTGGGATTTAGAGTGACAATTACATCAGGTTTATTAAACTTTTAAGCAAACAACTCCAAAAAAAAAAAAAAAAAAAATTGACAAAAAAACTCCAAAAAATTAGAAATGATATCTCGCATATTTATATGCAAGATCAAAAAAAACATGATGCCTGATTGATTGATAAGTCATTAATTCGTTGATCAACTTTATTTAGATCATTACTCGCTAAGTAATCTGGAACATTATGAAATATACAGAAAATTAAATAAAAGGTACAAATAGAGAAAACCAAAAACAACTAGAATTATGTATGCCCAGTCAAATTACAGAAATTACAAACTTTGGAACATAAGGTAAAAATTGTTGAATTCTTATAACAGATAGATTGAAAGCTCAGAATTACAAATTCTTGGAATGTCTTATTGCAGTAGTTGGTCCATTCTTGATTTTTCATCAATAAACTACACAAATTTGATTTTTACTTTTCTTTTTTGCAGTTCTTTAACTTTATGAAGAAGGTTATGATTATTTGGAGGTAGTTTATAAAATGCTTATGATTCAATATAATAGTGGAATTAAAATAATAAGGTGAATACCTTATTTTATATTCAACTAATTTTATATTCAAATTGTTTATACCAGTCATCCAGATCAAGTATGAATTCAATCCTTTTAAAATCAGAATTTAATCTTTAGAATTTTCTGGTTTGACAAAGAAATAAATGAAGAGAGTAGACAAAAATACACTCGCAGAATAGATGAAAAAGCAAGGGGTGGATAGGACGCCCCCCCCCAGTAAATTTTCATAAAGATATACTTAAAGCCACAAGCTAAGTTTTTGATGCCCATTTCTCTTTTTCAGTGTTAGGAGTAACTGTTTATCAAATAGAAAATTAAAATGTTTTTGTACGTCAAAACAATGAATTCTTTTATGGTCTTTCTATAATACAGAAATATGTACTTTGAAGACTCTTACTTGGTTAAACTTCCGGAAACAATTCTTCCGCATTGCTGTGTTATTTCCCCGTCATTGAATTTGGATTAGACTCTCAGTTTTGCTTGTGGGCTTACTTCATTCAGTGTTTTCTTGCATAAAATAATACTGAAATCAGTTTATGAATTTGTTGGCATCTTGTGTAGATTCGCATCTGACTTCATATTTATCCTCATAATCATTTACCGCTTCAAGTTTTTGAATAATCTTTTTGATTGTTTTATCATTGCTGGTTTCGTTTTTATCATAGTAGTTTATGTTGTCTGTTTTCAAGAACTCTTCAAAATTTTGAACCTGCTGCTGTTTCAAAAAGTGTGATCTTTGGACGTCGACTGTTTCAGAATCGTCAACTTTTAAACAATATTTGGCCATGGGATTTTTTGATTATGATACTTTTTACTTCTTCCCACTATCAACTCTGGGCTGTGAATTTAATTGCCTGCAACAAATTGATATATGCAATCTTCAGCTGTAGCAGAAGAACTTAACACATTTCCTTTAATTTTTTATAAAACTTAGATTACTAGTTTACTTTGGTAAATAAGATTTAAAATTGTTTATTTATTTCCATTGAATTAAACTTGTATTTGGTGGCAAAATATCAGTGTTTCATAAATCTACATTAGGGTGCGCAGCACAGTTGTCGTTGCCAGTAGTATCTGCCCAATTTTGAAAAAAAATTATGTATAAATTGGCTACTATGATATAAAAGTTTTCCCCTCAGGGGTTAAGATGTTATCTCCTTTCATATAGCATTTGAACAGTGGTGACTTGTATCACAAATAAAATGGTGTTATATTACTTGTAAAATAAAATATGAACTAGTGGGCTTATAAGCAGCATTTTGGGCTGAAAATGTTTAAAAATTATACCAATTTTTCTATTTTTATAAAACTGCCTCAGTTAAATGGCTGCCTTGAGTAACTGGTGGTCCTGTTCACTGGAATTCACTGTTATGTATAATACAAATAAATTTACTACTCAAGATTATTTCTTTCCAGGTAAATTTCATTACTTGTACATTCTAGTACTTAAACATAAACATTTGAAAGTCATCATTAATTTTTAATTCAAAGTTATTTTTTAGTTTGTTTTATAGGACAGTTCATCTTAAAATTATTGAAGTTCAACCATATATTAAATAATTAAAAACTTAAATGTATTTGTTTCAGAGCCACATACTATGATCAGGATTAGTAATGAATCTACAAATTTTTTATGCAGAACACTGTAACTGTCATGTATAATTGTTTAAACCAATAAATAATGTCACAGTTCAATAATTAAGTTGATGTGTGTGAAGAATTATGTTCTAGAATGATCTATAATTTATTTCATGAAAACCCAGAAAAAACTATTGACTTTTTTCTTTTGTTATTTTTACAAATAGGTAATTGTGTGAGTATAATATAGATTTAAGAAAGTATTATATTATGAAATATAAGTGAACTGAAGTAATAAAATGAACACTTCATATTGTAGAGTAGTTTACATAAACATTTTTGTAGGTTTTATTTTGCCTTTTTTTTAATTTTTGTAAATTTTATTTTTAAGCTGGAATATTTTCAATATCTCTGTTATTACTGGCCTTAGTCTAAAAGTTTTATTTCTTCTATAACATTAATTTGAAATTTTTTCTGTTTATTAATTTAAGAAAATGGATAATATACAGAAATATACACTTATATTTACATATTTAATTTTTCTAGTTTGATCTGTTAAGTTAATAAATCTGTACAGAAAAATAACAAAAATCTTGTGCATAGAAAAAATATGCATTTGTCAATTTTGTTATTTATTCTTGAAGATTAAACTATCTTTAATATTTTCTAATAAAATGAGGCTTTAAACATTTTAAACCATCTTAGTTTCTTACAACTAAGTTTCATTTACCATTCATATCTGATCACATTATAACAATCTGTTGTTTAGCTTTTATCAGTGATACCTATCATGATTTATTTTACTTCATCTTAGAGACCAAAAACTTTTTTAAGAATTGTATAACCTGTAATCAAGCTCAAGATTTTGATGAATGATGTATGTTTTTAACTTAATACTATAACAAGAGCTTTGTTTTTATATATTTAAACTCCGTCTTAATTTTTTAATTACAAAGTTACAATTGTTTTATTGTTAAAACAACACTTAAAATATTGTTAAAATTATTTTTACCATATAAATGTTTCTTATTAAGGTGGCAAATGTTTGAAGTTTGCAATGTGGATTGTATTAATTTTTTTTTTCCAAAAATATGCCATGTTTTCTTTTTGGTATAGTAATGTTTCAAAGAAATCTTAATGGTAATTATAAATGATAATTAGATCAAATCTATCAGAACCATTATATTGTTTATTGTGCATGAAAATAGATTTTTTTATATTATATTGTTTATATGTTATTGTTTATTTTGTATAAAAATAGATTAATGATTCAGACTAATGAAATTGTTCTTAACTGATCGGTTTGTCTCATTTTGCAGTTTTCAATTTTACTTATCATAAAGGTGTGTAGTTTACACATTATTTATCATTTAGTAACCTTTATATATCCTCTTCAGTCCCGAGACCCCACTGATGACTTTTTTTTTATACAACTACTTTTTTTTAACTTCAATACATACTTAATGAACATATTAGGACTTATTTTTTAAATTTTTTATTTAAAATTAAAAATAAAATTTGTACACACATGTACATTGGGTCTAGGCTTAGTAATTGAAGTTAGTAGTGTAGACAAATGTGCACAATAGGTCTCAAGTATTGTGGCTATTTTTAACAAATATTTTAATTAGGAATAAAATAATGTATAGTTACAACAGTTAATGCAAGGAATTTATTATAATTCAGTACCATACTAATTGTGTACGAATATTAAAACAAAACTAAATTTATTTACAATACAATACATAGGTAATTGTGTAAATGAGTTGAATTAAAAATACAGTATAAGTATGTAATTTTTATGAACAACAACAAGTCCTTTCAAAACATTAATTAAAACAAAACTATAATTCTTACCAAAAATAAGACTGAAAATTAGTAAAAAATTGTTAAAACATTAACAATTACTAGCATCTTATGATTTTTATTAAAAAAAACATGCCATTTAAAATTAAAATAAAAACAATAAAAAATTACAAATTAAAGTTGTGAACAAAAATAGTTTAGACGTGGAAAAATTGCACAAAATCAATAAAACATTAAGAATTACAACACTAATTTCTATGAAAATAAAGGAAGCAATTTCTTTCCTTTAAAACACATAAATACACATTGCAATCTGTGCACCGAATTCTACTTCTCCACTGCAACCAGGCCTCCTGCATTGCTGAGCTGTTGTCAAATCCATCGCTTCAGGGAGGTGAAGGGCAGATTTTATTCTTTTTTCTGGGAGAGGCAGAGACACGTTACCTGGTCTCCCAGCTTGTCGCTTTCGTGGATGTTGGTCATCATTATTTGAGTCATTATCTGAATCAGAGTAATTATGGTCACCGTCAATGATTAAAAGTTGAGCAACTCTCATTTTAAAGTAATGCAGATCCATGATGTTTGATTTTTTTATATTGAATTTCTGACAGTCATCTCTGTAAGTGAGCCAGCTGTTGACACAAACCATGTCCATGAAATGCTCGAAAAATCGTACCAGCCATTTAACAGTACGATGGTACAATCTATAATGAGCAACAAGACGGTTATGGAGGTCAACTCCTCCCATATTTTTGTTGTGCTGTTTAACCATGTCAGGCATTGGTACATTAACGTACCTTTTTTCTGTCTTTGAATACCCTTCTGCCTCAGAAAGTGGTTCATCCATGAACTGTGGAAGCCAGAGTTATAATTTTGTTATCAACCCATTTTAAGCAAAGTATTTCCTCATCATTTCTAATTTTAACTTCACGAGCTCCTCTTCCATCCTTTGCTAGCTCAGCATCAGATTTAAAATTAACATTAGGAAATCTTAACTTCATTATAGTACCAGTACCTGACGTGCCTTTCGCCTTTAATGCTTCAAGTAGTGCCACTCCAGTAAAATATCTATCGAAATATAAATTTGTAACTGGCAGGCAAGTTTCACTTAGTCGTAATACCGGTGGCCACCGGTACCCAATTTCAGTCGACCTTCTATATCAGGTGGAAATCTGGTTGTCGCTCCCTGGTATACCTCAAAGTCTAATATTAATCCCTTTTTGGAAGATAGAACATAATTCTTTAAGCCCGTGGGATTAGGCTTTCTTGGTGTATACTGACGAACAGCTACCTGTCCCGTAAAAGGAATAATCTTTTCATCGATGCTCGCATCTTGTTCTCTGGGGATTTTTAGAACTGTTGAACGGAATTTATCAATAATTGGCCTTACTTTCCACAGTTTTATCTAAACCTCTCATCTTCTCAGTGACATCATTGTTATTGACAACATGCAGATAAGACTGAATAGTAAAATATCGATCACAAGCCATAGCTTTGGAAATGCAGTCTATTTTAAAAAATGCATCCCAATACAACCGTATCCGAGGATATCCCAGAGTGCTCATAATCAGTGTTAATCCGACAAATGTTTTCAATTCTTTGGAAGAAGTTTTAAGAACCC
>JAAAKQ030506818.1:3986-20015 GCA_010016005.3 Zanna intricata | reverse complement strand
CACACACACACACACACACACACACACACACACACACACACACACACACACACACACACACACATATATATATAAAATTTTTATTTTAAGTTTCCACTTTTTTTAATTTAAATATATTAATAATTATTAACCTCTGTAAAAAATTTTTGAATTAAAATGAAAAGTGCATAAAATTTTATTTCACTAATAATTTGTTATTATTGAATATTATTTTTGTAAAACTTTTTTTGCAATCAGAGGTTAATAATTATTAATAAATCAATATATTTAAATTTAAAAATAAGTTAAGAAATGTATATGTATATGAAGTCGGATTCGAACTGATTTGTCATCCTCTTAAAAATATCCAAATATTTTATTAATTTAAATTTTATTCGGCTATAAGTCTGGAACCAATGAAAATTAGTATCACTTGTGATAGATAGTTGAAAAGCTGTCAACTAGGGCTTATTACTGCAGTTAAGAAAAAAAGTCCAAAATCCACATGTTTTGGATTTTGGCCTTTTTTTTGGTAATTTTTGGCCCAATCGATTGCAATCAAAAGGGAAAGTGAACAAATCGATTTTACAACAGTCCTAAATAAAAAATTTCAACACTTAACGGCTAATCATGTTTGAGTTATGCGAGATACATTCGGTACCTAAGTACGCATATAAAGAAGTCACGCCAAAACTAGTTAAAATGGATTCAGGGATAGTCAAAATGAATATTTCAGTTGAAATCTGAAAACCGAAATTTTTCGCGATTACAATACATTCTTTACTTCGTACAACGAAGAAAAAAGAATCCGCTGATTAATCTATGATCACCTGTAAAATTATGTGATGATTATAATAATTTTCACAGATTAATTCATGGTTTCAGTATGAAATTCTTTTTAAGTAATAATATTAGAACCATATAATTACTGTGCATTTTATAATGAAGAAGCAATCAGTCTATCAATAACATCGAGCTATATGAATTTAATTAAATTTACTTTAGGTAAACACTTATTTATTACCAAAACCAAAAGTTGTCCCTTTAAAAAGATTATACTGTAAGACATTTAACAAGTTGTCATTATTTATTATGGGTAGTGAATCGGTAAATACAATTTGCATCATTCAAAGGAATGATCGTTAAAATTTATATAATTGGAAGTATTTTTCCAAATAAAACTCTAACAAAGCCAATTTAATAAAAAAAAAAAAAAATGTACGGTAAAACAAAATGGCTGATTCCATTAAATTGGAAATAACATTTATATATCAAACTGACCTTAACCTGAAGTTTACATTGATTAAAGATAAATATTAAAAATATTCTCCAAATTATACCTGTAATTTAATGACTTCAGTTTTGTTGAATTGACGTATTATGTAGTGTTAGTAATCATAACTTATTGATTTAAACAGTGACACTAGCTTAGCCCCCAATAACTGTCGCTATAATGGTGGGTTATAAATTTAACGGGTAAAAAAATGTTATACCTCATTCAGATTCTAATCCAAAATAATAATTAATAATATAATTTTTTTATACACATAAACAGAATAACATTTGTTGAAATGATAAAACACAGATACAGTTAAGAATATGTGGGAAATTTGCAAAATATAAATATTGTGATATTAAGGATTATCATTAATTTAAATTATTACATAGATAAAATATAAAACTAAGAAAAATTTTAAATCTATCATCAATGATGTGAATTAGCACAGAAAATACCATCAATAAAAAATAAAATTTTATATATTCTTACAAAAACAATAAAAATGTTTTATATCTACTATTAATAAAAATAATTTGTCAACGATGATAACTGTGAATAACTAACAATGAACTAATTTAGCAAAATTATTTCTTTTATCATTTTTAATATTAACAAGGGCTATTTAGAAATTAACTTCCTCTCCTCAGTGTTACGAGAAGGATTAAGGGTATCGATTCTATCTTTGTACATTTGAATAACCCGGTTCAGTGTGGTTCTAGCACTGTTATTGGTAATACCGCTTGCTTCTTTGTTCCTGTAAAACTATCGTTCGAAATAGCCTATTGTCATAGAAAATCCTTGCGACTGTGAAGTGTGTGCAGTCATCCGTTTCCCAGACGTTATGCCAAAAAACTTGTCAACTACTGAAATTCATCGTGAAATTTGTGCAGTATATGGAGGAAATAACATGAGTGACAGTGGGGTAAGACAATGATGCCGTATGTTTCGGGAAGATCAAACATACATCAGACAATGAAAGAAGTGGTCGACCCTCAACTGTCACAGATGAACTCATTACAAGTGTCAATTGAAAATTTGAAAATTCTAGAAAATCGCCGATTCACAAGAATAGAATTATCCAAATCTTTTCTTCAGATATCGCGAACAGTCTGTATGAAATCGTAACCGATAGGTTAGGCTTCCACAAATTTTCTGCTCGCTGAGTGCCTAAGCTTTTTTCTGACGACACAAAAAAAAAACGGATGGGGTTAGCACTAACCTTCCTTCACCGTTACTATAATGAGAAGGTTAAATCCCTTGAAATGTAGTAACAGGCAGTGAGACATGGTTTAAATTTGTTAACGTGGAACAAAATCTCTATCAATCAGTGCGCCCGTATTAGTTTTCCTCGAAAATAAGTAAAGCCCCGTCAAACATTTTCTTCAAAAAAATTGATGGCATCGTTCTTTGGGAACGTAAAGGTGCAATTTTGGTTAATTTTATGAAAAGAGACACGACGACAATTAATGCTTAAACTTATTGCGAGATATTGAAGGAATTGAGAAGCGCCATGCAAAAGAAATGATATGGCATGCTGAGTTCAGGCATAGTTTTTCTTCATGACGTTGCTCGCCCAAATACTGCAGTACGAACTCAACTCCACATCGTCAGTTTCAAATAGAAGTTGTATAACCAACTGATTTGACTCCCAGTGATTATATTGTCTATCCCAAAAATGAAGAAATGGTTAACATCGCAGCGTTTTGAAAATATTGAGGAGTTGAAAAACTGGGTTACTACCTCGCTTAATTCACAGGCGGAAGAATTTTATGACGAGGGTATTCAAATATGACAAGTCTTTTAATTTGGATGACAGTTATGGAGAGAAAGTAGCTAAAAGATGTACAATTTAAATTGGTTTTTTTATCAATTGGTATACTTTTTATAAAAAAAAAAGGAATTTACTTTCCGTACAGTCTTCTTGTAAAGAATTTTATGGTTTTAGAGGCAAATATGAGAACGATTATTTGAGAACTTCCAAATTAAAACTTAGGAGTACAAAACTCCAGCACTTTTCTCAAATTCCCGGTGAGAAAAATATACTTGTATTTAACCTCTCCAATCCTAAAGTAAAATAGGTAAATCTATTTCTATAAAAAAATAAAATGCTCTGACTGACTAATAATCAATGCCCAGCAAAAACTGTTGAAGATAAATTGATGAAAATTTCTATACATGTTCTTCTTCAAGTGTAAATGCACACTAAGAAAACTTCTTTTTTTTTAATTCCTAGTTTAAAGTGTTAAAATGGAGTAACATAGAATTTTGCCATTTTCTTAAATTCTCAATCAACTTGATTCGTAGTGTGTATCATCTTCAGTGCATATATAAAAACAAATCTTTAAGATTTTCAAAATTTGACCTTGAAAGGAGTAAGGAAAGGTAACTTTTTTGAAGATTATTGCAAATTTTCTCCATTTCTGACTGTACTAAATGAGATATTCACTAGATTTTGGCGTAAATTCTCTTCAAATAAATATCTAAAAACCATTTTCGGGTTTAAATCCGATTTTTTAAGGGTTGTGAAGATGTACAGCGTAGTGCCACTGCCACTGTTACTGTTTGTTCAAACGACTGGCTGCACCTGCCTCCGTTTACTTGACAAAAAAACATTCTTCTATTGGTGTATGCCGGATAACGCTCTGTAACGGGCAAAATACATTTCTACCCGTAAAAAGAACGGGTAACCAGCTATAGCTATTATTTTTAAGATGGAGGCTGACTATTTTAAAACCCGCATTCATCAGATCACTCAAAGTTTCGGGTCCTGTACTGACCAAACTGTTACTCGGATGAAATAACTATACTCTGATAGATTTTATAAATTAAACAGACTTTTATTTGAATTTATCATTATTATTCTCATAAGTATGAATCCAATGAACACAGACGGGTCCTGGAGACTAATGAGCCTCGTGCCTACACGGGAACAACAAACGAAGCGAGCCCTGACCGGCTATCTTTTATCAAGTCAGGTATTTTTCATACTATTTGTATTCATTTATTTTCAATATACTTTGTATTTTTGAATAATTATTCATTTTTGTAATTGAAAAAATAAATTATGCTTGGCGTTGAGGAATTAATTTTTGTATATATATGCAAATTCTGATTACGTAGTTCGCCAGCGAAGCCGTGAAACGAAATGCTAAATTTTATATATATATATATATAGATAAATAAATATAAATATAATATTACATATTTCGTTATATAAATATATATAATATTACTGTAATGAAAAACGTTTGATAAAGTCTAGTCTTACTCTAAATCAATTGAATTACATGTTTCTGCCCTATTAAACGACTATCTGCCTTATTGTTTGAGGCTCTAGTGGTTTAAAGGGCTGTAGTAGGCTCCACCCCAGCATGACAGGCCATACCCACAATCGTGACTGAACCAATGTATGGTACATAATCATGAATAGTTCTATTGAGCAGAAAGAGACAATAGAACTTCATGATATTCAAGTCCAGGTACTTTGTTGTTTCATTTTTTTACATAATCCTTCCAAAAAGTCTGGAACCTAACATTAGATTCTTCCAGAATTCACTACTAACAAGTTAATTCAGTAGAGTATACTAAGATATATTTAATATTGTATTACTCCCTGCACTGATTTTTTTTTTTTTTAATGAAATCTTTCTCATATTAAAAAACAACCGTTTTTTTAATCACAACCAAGTAACGAATCCTTTTTAAATCTATTTCGGTATCATTCCTAATGAAGCTCTAACTCTAATAGATGTATATTAAAGAGGTTTTTGTTATTTTTTAGCCTCCGGGACCACCTTAGACATATTGATTCAACGGATGAAATGTAATAAAATGAAAATTTTTTAGCGAGTGAAAATGCCACAATTGACCAGGATTCGAACCCGGGAAACCTCCGAATGTTAGACCGAGATATTAACACTCGCACCATATTAAAGAGCTGTAACATCAGAAAATGCAATTGAAATACCTCTAAAATCTCGCATACGCAGATCAAGTAAATAAAATCCAAAAAAATTACAGTGAAATTGTAAACCGTACGTTAAGATTCTCGCAGATATCAATTCTTCCTCTAAAAAACAAAAATTTCTGTAATATAAATAAAACTATTCTTAAAAAAATAATATTGATAACAAAAAACTTAAGACATACATTTTCATTATCAAAATCTGTTATTAATGTAAAATTTTGTTTGTAAAAAACTAAATTTTAAATAAAACTCTTACCGGGCCGTTTACATTTATCTTTTGTAAACTAATACTTTCATTTTTTTTTTAATGAAATGATGGGAATTAAAAAACACTGGTTCATCTTCATTACTTTCATTTACTTAAGAGCATTTACTATTAAAATAAGCTGTAGTATATTTACTTTTAAATTTTATTATTTCAAGTACTCGCGCGCACGAGTGTGTGTGTGTGTGTGTGAGTGTATGTGTGTGTGATCTGCAATTATGTATTAAATAATATTAATTTTTTTTTTTTTTAATTTATAATCGCACCAATAATTAAAGTCATTGCCGACTTATCTGTTTAATGTAACTGTACTGGTAAACGTGAAGTCTTGAACAAACTCAAGCCGACCATTCCTAAAAGGTGTAGTTAATTAAAACCCAACCACCAACGAACACCGATATCAGCCATCTAGTATTCAAATTCTAATAAAAGGAACTCCCTTTATTAGGATTTCAACCTCAGAACTCTCGACTTCGAAATCAACTGATTTAAGACGACAAGTTTACCACTGTTCCAACCTGGTGGGTTAAATAATATTAATTAGTTAGATGTTAATTATTTAATTAGATCTAGTTTTAGTTTGTTGTTATTGTTCTTATCCTTGTTGTTATCATTATCGTTGTTGTTAATAAGATATAATTTACAAATGGGCTTATGTATTGTAATAATAGTACACCACTATAATAAGGTAACAGGTCATAAAATTAATAACTTACTTACTGGCGTAATTCACATACCTAAATTTTTTTTAAATATTATTTTAAATAATCAAAAATAAAATGTTCGGTATTAAGATCATCTACCGCTGGAGTTAGTTTGTTCTTAGATGGCGCCACTGAAAGGCTAAATTTAAATAAGAAAATAAATAAAATTATAAATATAATCTAATCAAACTTAATCTACGCTAATCCTTAACTAGCGAGCTAAGCGAGCCTAGATTAAGTTTAGTTAGAATATTATAATTATAATGTTATTTATTTTTTTCCTATTTCAATATAGCGTTTCGCTGGAACCATCTAAGAACTAACTACAGAGATAGATCGCATACTACATTGATTCCAAATATTTAGTAAAATAAGTACAATTTTCTCGCTGATTAATACATTTTTGACCCTAATGTAATGTAATTAATACAGTTTAAACCTAACATTTATAAAAAAAAATGCACGAATAATGTGAGTAAATAGTAATTATATGAATTATTATATTTAATTTGACTAAAAATGGATTTTAATTTTTAAAATAAATGTCATTCTACAGATTTTATTTAATGATAATAAATATATTAATCAATAAAATGAATACATTCATTATGAATACAAAATTAGTTTTCATTCATTAAAAAAATAATAATAATAAAAATATGATATTTCATAAAAAAATTAATTTTACTTAAGTTGTGAATGCAAGAGTTTTTATATATAGTTAGCGCTCTTAATCAAAATATTCAATGACTTCCTTGACCTGAAAATTAAATTGTTAAAATAAAAACTTTTTAATATTTACATACTAAGTAATAATTTAAAGATCAATGATGCCGTCTTAAAAAAAATAATCCATAACATTATGTTTTTAAAAAAAAATTTCCTTATTTATAGAAACGTAACATAATTTTTTTTTTACCTTAGCAGACCTTTTTCCAGCGACAAGTGTAAAAGTTTTTAAGATGCTAGATACGATCCAAGAAGTCATTGTCATTACGTTTCCGTGTATGTGTGTGTATATAATATGTTAAAATTTTAACAGTAAAATATGACGAGCAAACCTTAGTAACGACCGTGTGAGTATAACTTGACTGTGAGACTAACACAGGCGATTATTAGGTCTAAAACTAATCGCGATGCGGTCTATAGGGGGTGGGGGGGGTTGAAAGTAATAACCCCTGCTTGGAAAAGCAGGCCGACACGCGTTCACACACGCACTGTATAAATTGCTACCCCCAACGATTCCCACACCCTGCCAATGGTGGATATATCCCACTTGATCACCGCTCCCCGATGTCTCGTGCCGTGATAGCTACCCCGCTACGTCAACCCTCCCATCTATTATTACTTCTATTTCAAAGCAGCTTGTTGCCCTCAATGCGATCGGTATCGATCGATTTGATCTGCTTGTTATTCATTTGAATCGTACCTCCATATATTTTATTCAAGATCGAAATAAAACAATATAAGTCGGTTATTTTATTTAAGCCGGAAATTTTATTATAGCATACTTATTAACGTAAATATGATTAAGTACTACATTTTTTCGTCCTTCGATTGAATAATTCTGGGAAAAAAATTGCATTAATATTTTCTATTTATTCAACACATTAAGATATAAACATAAAATAAAAATATTTAAAATTTAAATAACTATTTATATAAATTCAATTTTTTTTTAAATTTAGGTGATTGACTCCAAGTAGAAAATGATACACGAGATTAAATATTAAAAAACACGACTGCCAAATAAAAAAATTGCTCGTTAATACAGAATAATTGAAGAGCGTGCGGCAATTTTGTATTTATACTGTTTGTATATAGTATTTTTTTTCTCAATTTTTTAAAATTTATTTATATATTTTTAAAAATTGAAAAAAGATAATGGCTAAAAAAAGTCATTCTAGTTTCCGCATTTCCGTTTCTAAATCTTTTATTTCTTGGTAAATTTCTTTGTTAGATTTTAGCCTGTAACACTTCTTCTGAACTTCTGGTTACAAAAATCTTCCTTAAGTTTTTTCTTTCTTTTTTAATAGATCTCTTACATTAAACGTTCTTAAATACTCGTTTGCATATATCTCTGCGCAAATTACTGTTTTGTAGTTTTGTAGTTTAGCTTTACAGCTTAAGAATATTAATTGTAAACATCCTCTGTCACTCTATAAGCTATTTACATTATGAATCCTACTTTTAATTCCTTCTTTTTTTGAGTACAAAAAAGAATCTAAGAATTTATGTATCTTCGGAAGATTATTATCTCCCGAAGATACTCAAATTGCTATTTTTTGTTTCTTCTAAAAGATTATTTCCTCAACACAGTTCTTATCATTGGTTATAAATTCCGTTCTATCGTAGGATATTTTTAAACTTATTTTTTACTGTTTTCTGCCAGTAGAACCCACAAGGCCAATGTAATATTAAGAGAAAAAATTATTTTTTTCCGGTGGTATTTACTTATACCATTTACAGCACTTTTTTAATTTCTATTATATTAGAATTTCAGCATTTTTTATATGAAATATTTGGTTGAAATAAATAAATAGATTAGTTGAAAGAGTTCTGTTAAAATTATTTATATCAATTTATGTAACATTTTTTAATTTTGAAATGTTTATTCCTGAATTTAAAAAAAAAATAGTTATCTATACGATTTTTGGGAATGGAACCTTTTTTTATAATGTTATTATTTATTTCAACCAGTCTTTCCAATTTACTACCAAATCACTATCTGTGCGCTCGCACACACACAGACAATGTATACGCAAATGCAATTACTGCTGCCGGCTTGCCAGGTATGCAGCTGAAAATGTAAGAGTAAATGTACCGTTAAACATGTAGTCCTGAACAGACTCAGGCTGACAACTCCGGAGACGTGTAGTTAATTGAAACCCAACTACCAAAGAACACCGATAACCACAGTGTAGTATTGAAATCCGAATAAAAGTAGCTGCCTTCATAAGAAGTACACTCTACTTGAAAATCAGCTGATTTTGCGATGAGGAATTTAACCATTAGATTAACCCGACTTATCAGAATGTATTGAAATATTTATCAACAACAATCTACACTTTAAATAAAACATTTTACAATTCCAACAACATTTCCAATTAATTTTTAACATATTATAATTTTAATCAACATAATTTTTCTTTAAAATATAATAATAAAATACAAAAAATAATAGATTGAAGAGGAAACACTTTTACGTCAGCTTTGAGATCTAACTACACAAGGCGGGTAGGCGTACCGCTGAATCAAGAGGTTCATTTTGTAGGACGGATGGTTCAATCATACATCAGCGAAATAATCTTATTATTAAAGCACCACCATTTGAAAATTATTTATTAAATATCGAGACTGCATTTCTCTCTCTTAAGTGAAAGCAGTAAATATAGAATGTGAATTCTATGGCCTTTCTTGGTCTTGTCTAAACTTGGATGAAAATATCAACATTTTCGGAAATTCAAATGATTGTAAAATGTTGTTTGGCTTTTTTAAAAAAAAAATGCTAAGTATAAAATTTGAATGATATATAAATTTAAAATCTTTAGCATAATTAAACAAAATACCAACGGAATGTTTTTAAAATCTTGTTGAGACTTACGGAGAGGTAAGATTTGTGTACGTGATTAAGTTACACATAAAATTCAGTGAAGGGCATAGCTATAAATCACTCAAAGAACCAAGAAAATATAAAATAAACTTGCTAGATATTTCAAGAAGATAAAACTGTGAACATTGATATGTTCGCTTCACCGAAAGGTTTTGTTGAGAACTTCAAATTAAAAAAGTTTATGACAAGATGGAGCCTATTATTTTCATACCAGAGTAAAAAGAAGTCTCCAAGAAGTTTCTGTTTACATACTGTTGCAACTTTATGCCAACCCTAACCTTTTTTCAAATGCTTCTCACTTATGATAAAAGTTGGAAGTTCTAGTGTGATTTCGAGACGGAATGACAATTGATGTGCGGAAGAAAATAGTTATCACCAAGAATGAAAAACTTTCCTCAAACCAAACCCAAATTAAGACATGTTCATTCTGATTTTTGATATGAAAGGAGTAATTTTGGAAGAATGATCTAATTTCAACATTAACTCATTCTTACTTTTGGAATCCGGTTAACAGAAGGCACTACAATGAACCAGTATTTTTTTATTAGTTTTTCTCAGCTGAGAGAAAGAGGTAGAAAAAAAAGATCAAGATTCTAGTTAAAAGCTTTTTTTATAAGGGTTATGCGTATGCTCACAGAGCACTTTTTATGAAGCAATTTTTAGACTAAAACACATTATTCCACTTTTCCAAAAAGTAAAATCTGTGGTTAAAGGAACACTTTTTGCTGATGAGAAGAAAATAGCAGATGTATTAAAATAACTAACCTTCAAACGATGGAAAACAAGACTGTATTTGTGTGCGATTGCGAAAGAATAATGAAAAGGACTAGCATTATATTTATAGTGTATATAAATTAAGGGGAGTTATTTTATCAGTCTCTTATTTTGTAGAGAAGCCTTGTATATCAGGTGTTAAAATAATTTTGAAATAGAAAGAAAAAGATCCACTTACAGTCTAACCTACGTATCCACTTCAATGTCAAGGTTAGTTAAGGATAGTGAGCGTAGGTTAAGTTCGGTTAGTTTATGTATATAATTATAAATAATAATGCTTGTATTGGATATATATTTACTTCTACTACTCGTAAATGAGCAAACAATTAACCTAAAATTATGTGGACTCAAATAAGCCTGAAAAATATCAGGCTGATTAAAAATTGGTTAATAATTTTCAATTTGCCGGATGCATTACAAAATGTCGGCGCTCTCTACAATAAGCCTGATTTTTCAAATCACCTACGACATATATATACAACACAACGATATTAGATTTAATAAAAGAAGTTTTATGTTATTTAATTTACGTTTTTTTTTCTATGATTTAATTCATACACACAAATTTACCAAAAGCGAAGAATTTTGCCGGATCCACTAGTTATAAATTACTTTATACAATTAAAAAACAAACACTAAAAGAATTATAATAAATTTTAAAAATGGAATAGTATTTTATCAAGATAAATGTACTTAACTAGGATTCATATTTAACATAATTCAATACTAAAACATAATTTAATTTGTAACTGAATTTATAAATAAAAAAATAATTAAAAATTATAAAAAACCTATTACGAATATCTTCCAAAAAGTATAATAATTAAATAACTGTATTTTTACCTTATAATCCTCTGTAACGTTGTGATACTGTTTTAAAAATAATAAGATTTAAGATTTTGACTAACCGTCATGTCTGACTGTGATGATAACTAAAGCTTATCTATGTACTCTATGGGTCTCGCACGACCCATTCACTACTTTCTACACAATAACCTTCTTGAATAAATTGTATATTATATTTTGGATTTCTTGTTTAAAATTACTTTTGACAGCCTGAATTGGTCAATAATTTTTTCAACCTAAAATATACATAAAGGTGATGCTAAAAAAGAGGATTTTTACCGAACAGTAAGCCAGAAATCTAGTTAATCATTTGAAAATATATTTAAAAAAATATCTTTTTTATTTTTTAATCGATAGGATTTATCTTAACTTATGCGCGTGCGCGTGTGACCCACTAGTGCCCACGCACTTAGCCACACGTGCTCGTGTTAGACAGAAACCATCTTTCTGAAACATGAACATTATGCGAATTACTTATTTTAATTTTAATATAATTTTAAAAAACTTACTGATTATTTAGAAACACTGATTCTAGTTTGGTTCGAGTTGAATAATAAATCATCCTACAAATATTAATAGCAATCTCTTTAAGTACACTACGGTTTTAAAAATTAAAAACAATGTTTCGAAGAAATTATTACTAAAGTAATTACAGTAATTGACTGAGTTTTATGAATGATTTGATTGTGTGATAAATTATTTCAACACTTGATAGAACACAATGGTATATAAACTCTTATTTTATAAGCTTACGCTATGAAATATTTGAAACTATACTCTTAATGATTTTGACAGAGTTTTTCTTTATAGAATTCGTTTTTGCATTGTTAATTTGGTAGGGAAAGAACGACAGTTCATTCCATTCCAGTCATATCCGTTCCGGTTGTCACAACTGTCCCCATTACAAGTTACAATTTAATTCAATTCATTAATAAATATCATTATTAATCTTTATCATTGAGTATTTTTACATATAAAGATATAGGGTTGTTATAACGTCGCTTCCCAGTGAATTGAATTTAATTAATTTTTAATTTTTTTTTTTGAAATTTATTTTTCATATAATAACATTCATTCATGCGAGCAAAAACATTAGTTTTATTTCGAATCAAAAAAAAAAAAAAAATAGTTGTATCACATGTGATATTTTTCTCATTGTATTTTTAGTTTTACATTTCTTTTTTTCCTGAGAGGGGTGAAAAAAAGATACAACTTACCATAAGAGGGGGTGGATACACTGTAGTTCATTATTGAGTCCCTGAAGGCTCTAACAGGTGGAAACTTTTGTTAGTTGTTTTATCAGTATGGGAGTTGACCCAATAACTCTCACCTTATTCAACAGGGATTTTTTTTTAATTTTCCTTTTTCTTCTTCTCTTTTTTATTTACGAACAAAAAGGAAAACAGAGTATTTATGAAACTTTAATTAAAAAACAAAACCTTTTTAATTTATTGGTTAATTAAATGGTGAAAACATTTTTTCTTATTCCTCAAAAAAAAAGAGCAATCTTTTTTGGTCTTCTTTCAATCTTTTTTTTTTTTTTTGAGCGCAGTGATTAATTTCCAATCGGATCCAATGTACCGGGACCATAAGTAAAAATAATGACACGCAAAGAGGGGTTTTCATTGAAATCCAGTATTCATAAATTTATATCCGTATACATAAATAAGAGCATTCAAAGATGAATTCAAGCAACAGTGATAAAATTTAGATCATAAAAAGCAAAGAAAAAACCAAAAAAAAGGAGTCTTCAGTAACAGATCAAACAAAAAAAAAGTGAAACTAATCAAAGAATCAATAAACGTAAGTGGCGGAACGAAACGAAAAATTCTAACGATGAGCAACATCCTAGGATAGCTGAGTCACCTAAATCTTGATGAACTTACCGATATAATGCATGCAGTCGCTTTAGGCGCTCCTACTTAGCTGTTATCCAGGAAGTTAACCGCGAGCCAGTTCAATATTTATTACGTCTCTCTCTTTATCTGTTTAGCATTCGGAATCACCGTAAGGTATTACTTCAGAGGATGAATGAGGATGATGTGTATGAACGTGAATTATAATCTCAGAGCATAATCTTTTGTACGTCTTGTACAATCACAGGTCGACCACTCCTGATAAGTGTGGTTAATTGAAACCCAACCACCAAAGAACACCAATATCCACAATGTAGTATTCAAATGCTTACAAAAATAACTACCTTTACTAGGATTTATTTTTTTATTTTTTTTTTTTAACCTCCGGAACCACAATTAAATATTACATCAGAGGATGGAGAGAATGATTTGTAGCGTGTGTGAAAATACCATGCCTGACCGGGATTCGAACCCGGGACCTCCGGTATGAAAGACCGAGACGCTACCACTCGCGCCACGGAGGCCGGCATCTTTACTAGGATTTAAACCTTAGAACTCTCGACTTCGAAATCAACTGATTTGCAACTTTGTATGTTGTAACGACTCGCCGTATCTCCCATCAAACGGTTTACAATACTAGATAATCTTTCATATCAGTATGTATTTTTCATCAACCACGGGGCTTGTTATATTCCTCAATAATTTTTTGAGGAATCCCTGTTCCACTTGGATGTTACTCTCACTTTTCGAGTCCCATAGTTGGATTCCGTAGGTCCAAAAAGATTTTCAGGATACAACAGTTACTTGTTTTATAATGATATTTACGACCCCCTGCCTAACAACCAATATATCTCCCTAAACTTAATGTTAAGCTGCCTCCTCTTCTACCTGATATGAATTCTCTGACAAGCTGTTGAGATGCAGTGCGTATTGCTTGCTGTTTGCATGCGGGATGAAACACCATTAATTTTTTTTAAATGAATTTATTTTATCATAGAAAGAAAATTAAAAAAAAAATTTTACAAAGGGTTTAACTACGTACATATAGTGTAAAATATATTATAAAATAAAATTTGCATTGCTAGTAACAAATCATAAAAAAATTGAAGAAATTATATAAATTATTTCACCTAATCTATGTTTATTATATAATTATAATAATATAATACAATTACATTTATATATTATTATTTTATAATTATTTCATCTGTATCTAAAAAAAGATATAGCAATTTCCTTTTCTTTTTTTTTTTTGCTTGATGAAATTTACTACAGACACTCGACGTTTTTGCGTAGGAATATGAAATGTAATTTTTGTAGCGTATAAAAATTGCCATACCAGACTGGAATTCAAAGCAGGGACCTTGGAATAAAAGGTCAGTATCATATAATGATTCCTTTGAGAAATAACAATATAATTTTTAGTTATGTAAAAATATCAAGTTTAAGTTCTTTTTAATTTATTTACTAGAATAAAAAAATTAGTATAGAATTTGGAACCGCTGGTTTTATAAATTAGTATAAAACTGTTAACACGAAACAAGTTTACAGTTACAAAAAGGTAACCAAAACAATGGAATATAACGAAAATACAACTCCACTAAAACAATAACAAAAGAAAGTAGTTACAATATTGTCTTTCTATACAAATGAAAATGAAGTACTGTATTCCTAATACCTGTACTCCTGTACTCCTTAATAGTTGCATTTAGGGGGAGATATCCAGTAATAAAAAATTTATTAGATTTAAATTTGTTTATCCGAATAACTTGAGAATTGCCTTTTTTTCTTTTTTTTTTTTTAATTGAAGTTGGACATCATATTGGAAAAAATTGCAAAAATTTCAAACAACGTATAACTTCTTCAGAATCTGAAATTTTATAATGAAATACTAACATTTCTTTACTTGAATTCTGCGATTATCACAGTATTAATTAATAATTTTAATATATTTTTAAGAAATATTAAAAATGAGAAATTAAATCTATTTTAAAAGACATTTCATCTTATGTTTGTCATTAAATGTTGATAACATTGTTAGTAATAATTGTGTAATTGATGTAAGCGTAGTTATATTGAGATAGGCTATAGGAGCAATCACATTAGACAAATCAGAAATGAATAAATTCGTGGTTCTTTCAAAGTTACATTGATATAAGGCGAATTAAGGAAATACTGGTTTGGCCATATCATGCGTCCAGAAGAGGTCTAAAAATAAGAACAATCTTTATGATAGAAAATCCCATGGCATTCCTGACAACCTGGATTAGAATTATAGAAAAATATATTTAGTCGTCAATATTGGGAGGTAAATCATGAAATTATACAGATAGAATAGTGTAAGAGGAATAAAAGGGTCTATCCTAATTTAAATGTAATAAAAGCAAGAGTAGAAAATGACGAAGAAGTCTCCGTAAAATGGTTGAAATAGTATGATAAAAATACATCACAAAGAATCTTTCTACAAAAATCCAAAAAGAAGTAAGAAAAATTTGGCAGAATAGTTGAATTATTAGTATCAACTTAAAAATTGAGGGAACGTTTCCCAATTAAACCTCCGTAGCTTTTCTAAATTACAAGATTTGAATGATGTCATATTTAAAATGAACGCTATGTAGGAAATAAAATTAAAATAATCATTAATCTTAAAGTAATGATTATTTTAATTAAAATTAGTAAATAGTAAAATAAGTAAAATTATAATTGTTCGTTTAATGTTCGGTAATGTTCGTACGTACAGTACTTG
>JAAAKQ030506807.1:0-20018 GCA_010016005.3 Zanna intricata | reverse complement strand
ATTTGGACGGGTTACAGAGATGGGAGCATCGCTGGGAGAAGTGTGTAGAGGTACAAGGAGACTATGTTGAAAAATTTTAAAAAAATTTCTAAAAATATGTCTTGTATCTTTGTTAGGTCGGTAACTTTTCAGACCACCCTCGTACCTGAGATCAGATTAGAAAATAAAATGTTCTTTGCTCACGGAACCCTTTTCTAGTTTTTAATCGCTCTACTACTGGTGGGATTTTATCTTTGAATCTGTTACTATTTCTGTTGTGTGTGCAGCCGTCTTTGGACGTGCGTTATCCTAAAGAAGAACGGTACCTGATTTCAGCATTCCTTGTTATCTATTTTTAATGGCACGACGCAGTTTAGAAAGCGTTTCACAATTGAGTTTTGATGTGATGGATGTGAATCGATCAAAAGCACACCCATTTGTCGGGATTTACGAATACAGTTACCGTCATTTTCCTTCGAGCTGAGCTTGTTTGAATTTTTTCGGTTTAATTGAATCTGCATGGATTATTGTTTCGTCTCAGCATCGATGTACGAAATCACGTATCGTCTCCGGTAACGATGTAGGAAAAAAGTTTGTGGTTAAACCGGTGAGAAAAACACGTGCTATATGAATGCAATCTATGTGAGCACGTTTGAATATTTTCGGAATCCGTAGTACACACACTTTACGATAGTCTAGACTGTCAGTCCCACCCCAGCGAGCTGGTCTAGTGGTTAACGCGACATCACAAATCAGTTGATTTCGAAGTCGAGAGTTCTAAGGTTCCAATCCTAGTAAAGGTAGTTGAGTATAAGTAAGGCGCGTGTGTATATATGTAATTTTTATACAGATTTGAATACTAGAGCGTAGATACTGATGTTCTTTGGTGGTAGAGTTTTAATTAACGACATTTCTCGGGAGTGGTCGACCTGAGATTGAACAAGACTATACTTCATTCACATTCATACATATCCTCTGAAGTAATACCTTACCTAGTTCCGGAGGCTAAACAGAAAAAGAGAGAGACTGTCAATCCTGATTCTCAACGATGTTGTTTTTGAAAATTACGTAAATTCTAGAGAAAAATTGCCAATCGTTAAGCGACGATTTTCTCTCGCTTTTGTATTCACATGTTCTCCGAAATTCAATTCGGTCCGCTAGCCCTGCTAGCAGTCGTGAACCTTTTAACGGCCTTCCTCAAACTCACGATACCGTTGCCTCATTTGTTCCTTCACTCATTGCGGTAGCCCATATGTTTCACATAATTGACTTTTTCTTTTTTTTTTTTAAGCTGCATTATGGCGTCTAGAAATCCAATCTTCAAACGTTATTTTTGCTGGCGGAATTTATTACCGCACTATTTCACCAGACTGTCGCAACGTCAACAATGAACTGATGACAGTATGGCGGTTACGTACCCGACGGACCGCTTGAAGCTACTGCGCATGCGCAAACCATTCTGTGTTGCGAGTATCTATTAATAACTTATCGTCCTTTACTTTTGAACTGCGCCTCGTAACTTTGTAATCTCAGGATCGTGTCTGTATATTTATATGTTTGGTGATTGTTATTTCAGCAGAAATTTACAAAGATTATTTTTTGAGCCTTGCAACAAAGGAGAATTTTCGTTTCACAGATTTTTTTTTTTTTTAATTAACCGGGGAGAATCCAGAATTATTTTACCTGGTTTCGGTTCCGATGTCATTAATTTTAAGCTCTGATATTTTTAACTTTCAGTTAAGTTAAATCACGCGATAGGGTGCCCGAAATCGCTTACTAATGATTGAAATTTTAGAATTGCGATTTAGATATTCTAGTTTTTCTATGTGGTATACATTGTTTGAAAAATGGGGGCTTTCCTTAGCAATTATTTTTGAAGAAAATACTAATATTTTTCCCGTTTGTTTACCACGTCATTTGTATATATCCGACAAGATATTTCCAGGTTATGATTTAGGTTTCTATTATGTTATGTAAAAAGCAGACCGTCAGTAATGAAGGAAATACGTATATGCTGTATGTAGGTAAGTTAGCGGGTGGGGCAGACCTAGACCTCTTGATGACATGCTTCTCTTGTACCTCTCTGTCCCATTATCTTTTTATTTCCCCTTCTCGACCACCCCACCCTTTTCGTCGTCGTCGGTTCGGCCAGGAAGAGCAGCAGACTATCGATTGTGGTGGGGGACGACTACTATAATGACGTCATGCGCAGTGAACAGCTGTCTTACTCGGTTGCGTCACTCATCATTTTATCATCATCCAGCCGTCAGTTTCTTCTCTCGACCGGATTCAGCCTTTTGTTATTGAAACTATTTTCCCCGTTCTTTATTCATTATCATTTTTTTATTTTTTTTATCGAACGGGCATTAATTTACCATCCTGTTATTTATATAATTTTTTGGGGGGATTTTATTTCATGAGTTATTGCAACCTTTGGTACTGTTGTTCCCCGTTTTCCATATGTGTTTTTTATATTATCAGTGAGTTAGTAGTAGCAAAAATGTAGGGAATAGGTAATGTTTTTCTGTAAGAGATTGCGGAATCGGTTTTATGTAATAGCGTTTATATACAAGCGTAATGCTTTTCCAGAGCTATTTATTCCGTTTGACACCGTTTTATTGGATCCATAATATTCTTTTTGTCCTAATACTGTAAGATAAAAAATTCTAGAAAGAAGACATGGTAGCAAGTAAAGAGATTGTAGATAGTATGGATGAGTGGTAACACTGAGAGCGGTCCCCCTGCGATAACAATCTCACATATTTCGAATTAAACAATTTAACCGAAGAAATTTTAGATCTTGACATCGTTTTTTACTTCTAAATTAGACGTACAAAATATGTCGGTATGTTACATTCTGTTTTTCATAAACGGGCACCGGTTCTTATACTCTTCTTGTCGACAGTTCGACATCCGCAAATAATTATTGCAGTATGAGACCGATACTTATCGTTAATTTTTGGTTTTAAAAATTATAAGTCGTTCAGAAGCATTATCGGCAGTAGATGTAAGTCTTAATTATATGTAAGAAGTTCATTAGTGATGTGTCGCGGTATTTTTTCCGGAAAGGAAAGGTATGCCAGATTTAATGACCAGTTAATGTTGTGACCTATTTGTGTGAGATTGTAGGAAACTTGTCGAAAAATTAATGCATTAAAAAGGTTTAAAAAAGCCAATGGAACGACACAACAGTTAACTTCTTCTTTTTTTCTTTTTTTTTTCAGTTAAAAACTACGTAGTATTGATTGCGAAATAAATGCTTGTTTGAAGAGGTTTTTTTTTTTAACATATCACTGCCCAGTATAACGTAAAGATGATCATAGTTTGGCAGCGGTGGTTGTATGGCGTGGAGCGGTGCGGTACGATGCCCGTCCGTCGCTATCACGTGCAGTGCATGTGACTTCTGCCTCGGCCGCCGCCGCCTATATTGTTGATAATAATAATCTCATTTCATCTGTGCCGTAATAATAAAATGTTAGTAAAAACGCTCTCTTTCTTTCTGCGTATCGAATTAACACCCACCACGATTTAAAATTAAATTATTATCAACGAGTAGTCTTTTATTAATTAACGATATGTCTTCTTTTTTTATTTTCATTTTTATTAAAAAAAAAAAATTGCTTGTATGTTTTGTAATTATTACATAAGTTTAAAGTACAGGTTTGTTTTAATTTTGTTTTAAATTGCTTTATTCATTTTCTTAATAATTTGAAACTTAATAATTATGAAAAATTCCTGTATTATGATTTTTTAGTAATACACCTTATCTTTAATTTATTTATTTTTTGTTGAACTAAATATATACGTAAGCGTATCTGAACGCCAAGTCCGTTTAAACGCAAACAATATTCAGACGGACCGTCATAGAGTTGAATACGCAATCTGACTGTAGAGTGAACATCATTAATTTTAGAGAAAGGAACTCTTGACAAGAGTTCTCTAAAAAGAGACTGGGATCCAGTGTCTGTCCTTAGTCGCTTTCCATTTGCGTTGCTGCCTTAAAATCCTGTGTAATGCGAATGTAATTTCCCTCCTGTCGCTGTCAACAGGTAATGCAGTTAAGCAATTTTTTTATATTCTTAATTTTACCGTAAATAAAGCCGTTTTTGTGGATGAACTATTTGGTGAATGACAGTTTTTACGAGGAAGGGTTTTGTCAGATATAATATTTAGTATTTTAAATATTTTTTTATAAGTAATGTTTCTAACAGTGGATTGGAGCACATTTATGTAAGTCCCGAAAAACGATTTTCGTATTCAACTTTAAAAAAAAAAAATTGTGGTGGATAAATGCAACTGCTGGAAATAACAGAAGCATATATAACAAACTGCATATTATATCATTACTTCCGTGAATTTCATTGCTGCTGTTGTATGTATGTGTGTGTTCTTGCTCTTGTATAGAACAAAACAAAAGAGATATTATGATTCAGCTAGATTACGGAGGCAGTTGCGTTTTGTACAGTATGGTAATTGTGTATTATGAATTTTGATTAGGTTGTTGCCTTGTTTCCTTTATTGTTAATATAAGCCACTGTTTCTTCTACATAGCAGAAATGAATTTTTTATTACAGCAGTTGTCAAATTCATCGCATTGTCTTCAGACTTATCTTGTATTCTATTTTTTTCTTGTTGATTCAGAAAATTAATGCCTTGAGGTCAATAAAATTCATTTTTTAGTTTAATTTCTGTTTTCTTTTGTATCTTCACATATTGCGCTTATCGCACAAGAACTATGATACAAAATAGGGGGGGGAACTTTTTTTGTTTGAAATATTTATTCAACTTTTAGTTAATCGCTCATTGTGCTTTATTAAGTAAAAAGATTTTTATTAAAATTATATCAAATTAATTAAGATTTGTTACAGGAAATGCTGACAAAATGGTAAAGGATGTTGTACTATATCTATACTTGTGTAACATATGTCTGTTTATTTTTTTAATTTCTGATTAACATCAGAGTTTGTGTTGTAAAATTATATTATGAAATAATAAAGTATTCAGCACATGAAATATCACTTAATATAATCTATCTGAAAATGTTATATAATAAAATATGCTAATTTTAGAATTTTCTAAAAAATGTTAATCAAACTAATTAACAATAATGAAGGTAGTTTTTAAAAGTGTAGGTGTATTGGTTTATAATTAGTCTTTGCCCCCTACTCTTGATTCACATTCATACAGTATTCCTTTAATCTCTGCTTACTTTATTTAGGTTCAGAACCTGCATTGTTCGTTCACATATTATGTTAAACATGTTTAATCTCTTTGTTGTTTAAATAGGAAGTTTTCTTTTTTTAATTAGAGCCCACAAACAGAATAGTTGTAAATGGCATTGATTTTGCCCAATCGTCAGATCATCAATGTTAACTTCAGCATGAAGTAATCCTTTGTGCTGCTTACCATTTCCAGAGTAACACATCAGTTGGCAGTCTTCTTTTCTTTTATAATTGAAAAATAATTAAGTTTGAAATTTATATAGCGTTATTTTTTTAATGTTATAGGTGCGCTTTCATCGGCATGAATTTAAATTATCTTGCTAATTATTAATAAACAACTTAGTAATTGGAAAGTCCATCCTTTTGTAGGTTAAATATACTCTTTGTATTGTAGTAACATTCATTATCAGGACAGTTAATTTTTTTTTTTTTTTTTTACCAGCGTAGTTTTTTTAGTCTTGGGTATATCGTGCTTATAAGTTACATTATATTGTAGTGGAAAATTTATGAAAATAATAAGAATTTCTATCTTTTACTAAATCTTCCCAGTTCTATTTATGTTGAGTTCAAGTATTAAGGGAAAGAACACAGAGCAAGATAAGTAAGCTTTATGTACAGAAAAAAAAATTAACTAATGACATATTTTTTCTTGTGAGTAGATCACATGATGCTATCTTTCACTTTTCCATACCCGTAATTTCTTCTTTTTTTTCACTTCAAATTCAATGGATCCACACCAGATCATAATTTATTCAGTATATGCTGAAGATGCTGAATCTTTGGAGTCAATGCATTGTTATTATAATCTGTAAGGTGCATCCTGACCAGTAAGCCCTAATAGCTGTACTGACATACTTAGTCAAAAAAGTTATATTTTTATAATTACCCTTGATAGAATAGAAAAGAGTAGTCATTTATTCTTCCCGTATTATGATGTAATTATAGTAAGGGTCCATGTAATTTATCCATTTGTAGTTAATCATTTTGACAAAGCATTGAATATTTTTACTTTTGAAAGATATTCATTTGTTTCATTTTCTGGGTTTTTCATTTTTTGTTTGCTACTTTATTAGCATTAATGTTTTATTTGTGTGTATGTGTCAATTTGTATATATATTTGTATTATTTTAAATATAGTGCTTATATTTTTTACGCTATTTTATTTTGGATATTATTGTTTTATTTACGACAAAATAATCAGGCTTTTAGCAGCCACCCAACCTCCTCACCACGTGATAAAATAATTTTAAAAGATAATGTAAATACACTGATGATAATGATATACACTGTTAACACAGGGATTACATAGTGAAAGATTTGCTTTTGAGTTAGTTAAATATCAGTTTGCCCTTCTCAAGTTACAATGATCAACTTTATTTGGTTACTGTCAAGGCATTAATACTAATTTGATTTTTACAATAATTTTTTTATTAAGTATTTTACTCTTATCATCAAATAACATTTTCTTCTATTCAGAGAAGGAAGTACTGGTGTGTCCCATAATTGATCAAATTCACTTTTCTGATATCCATGAGCCTTTTTGTAACTAAATATATTACTATTAATTTGATTATTACTGTTTTGGTTAATCCTTCTTTCATACTAGTGGTAGTTTTTAAAATAGCAGTATGTTTATTATCCTTTTTTCAAGAATCCTTTAAAAAAAATTTCATGCTTTAATCTTCAATGTAATTATCTAATTGAATGAATCCCAACATTTTCTTTCATTATACTAAAAAATGCACTTTTAAAGCAGTAATTTTATTGGAAGTTGATAATCTCATCAGTACATATCATCTCACTTGTATGCAGATTTTAGCAATTATCAAGAGGTTTATTTCATCAGAGTGGCTGCCGACACATTTCAAGAATAGACCTCGCTTTTGACATACGTCTAAAATACCAAGAATGCTTTAGGTTTTACAGTATACCATGTCCAGGATGGAATCATGTAAAACCAATAGACATAAAAATCTTTACTGTTAGGAATAATAATTAAAAAATTATGAGAAAGCTTTCCAGTGCAGTCAGAAACCCTAACTATGAAGAATTCCTTTTTTTTTTAAATTAAAATTAAATCAATAGGCTAGGAATTTCTCCAAAACTATTGTCATTTCATTTAGATGTACACAATACTTAACAGTCAATAAAGTGAAAAAATAGAATGTTTTTCAAGCCATTTCAAGGAAAAAAATAACTGAGGAAAAACTTTAACTGAAATTCAATACATATTGGGGAAAATTTCAAATTGAAATTAGCAGAAAAACCTGAGTTGAAATTTAAAAAAAACCTGATCTATTAACAAGTTGTTAATAGATCAGGTTTTTTTTAATATTCTCATCATAAGAGTTTCATTAATCATTTCCTGTAGTATGAAATATTTACATGTGGCAAAATTGTTTTCCTCATGAGATATTCCTGTATTTTCCTTTTTCTTTTTGTAGACATTATTAACACCTTCACTAGGAACAGAATCCAAGATTCAGGCTTGTATCAACTGCACAATCAATTTTGAATTATTTCTCTGCCTCTTTTTATTTTAATTTTGACCTTTGTATTGTTCACTAAAAAGAGACAACAATTTCTTTACAAATTTTTGTGTGTAATTTTTTTAGCTATAATCATGTACCTCTTACAGACAATATCATTATCTCTTCAAGACTACTAGTACATCTTTTTAAATATTTTAATTTTGTACTAGCTATCAGAAATCTTTGGTCCAGCCTGTTCATTTTATTTGGAATAAAGTACAGCTTTTGACTTTAAGAATGTGTGGATTGCTAGTAAATAAAAATCTCCATAGAGATTTTCAAATATTTAAAAATATGTTGGTTTATTATTGTAAAATTATATGAGAAATATCAACTTAATTTACCACTGTTATTTTAATTAATATTTATTTTACATTTTGGCAGGTAAATTATTATTCGATCTTTTATGCTGCAGTGTTGCGTTAGGTTTTTTTAGTGATTTCAAAAAATTTGTTTCGGTTAGATCGGTTAAGTTCATAAAGTTTTCTTGTGTTGTTATCTTATAATAATTGATTTAAATTGTTTGTGAATCAGCTTATTCATCTTACTTTGACTGAGGATGCGTGCAAGACTAATCTTGAAAACTGTTTTCATTCTGCGATTTAAATATCATCCCATTTTGATCGTTAGTTTCATAAGATTTTTTTTTTTTTTTACTTCAGGTATTGAGTTTCAAATTGTATAAGGATAAAATCCTTCAATTGTGTAAGAACAAAAGTTGAAGGGGATCCTATATCTTCCACCTCAACATGTACACCAGACATTTACACTTAACTCGCATAGTAGTAGTACATATTATTTCCAAACTTGAAAACTACGCTAGTGTATAATTCCAAAATAACATTACAGGAGCAATAAAACATGAGGGTATTTTCTGGTTTCTAACCTTAATTAAGAACTATATCACAGCATGATACTTGGAAATTAAAAAAAAGTGTCTTAGGTATCATGCTGTGATATAGTTCTTAATTAGAGTTAGAAGTCAGAAAACATCTATATATCTTTTTTGTAAATTATTGCTCCTGTAATGTTATCTTGTAACTAACTGTACCGTAGTTTTTTAACCTAAGTTTTCAACTCTGGAAAGTATATATACTATACTATCTGGATAAAATAAAATTTTGAAGTATAAATTGTTGGTGTATATCTTGAGATGAAAGAAATAGAGTCCTTCAACTTTTGTTCTTATACTCTTCTGTACTTTATCTTGAGTTAATCATGACTCACCATGATTAATTGTTTAAAAAAAAAACTGATAAAAGATTATTGTATGAAAATATTATTACCGGTTTCTGTAGTTCTTCTATGTAGGCCAAACCCATTTCTTTTACAATTTGCAACTTGCAGGAGTTAGGTATAATTATTAATCATGGAATTGAACATGATGTAGAGTTTGCATCTTGTTTGAACAAATAGATGACTGAAAAGAATGTGGGCCTATGTATGTATTTCTTTAATTTTGAGAGAAGAGTATGTGAATGATAATCCCTAAGGACATCCAAGTGATGTGACAATATCAAATATTGCAAATTAATTTTTATTAAGAAAATTTAAATTAAAACAAAAGAAGTGTTGCCCAAATCCATCAATAAAATAAGTAAAATGGTAATCTATAGAAAATTGTATGCGATCTGGAAAATTAATTTCAATTTTTTTTTTTTTTTTTAATACTTAAAAGTGTAAATGCAAGCCTACCTGTTAAGCATTTGTCAGGTTTTTGCACTAGTTATCATCTGATCTTGACTTGAGAGTATCTAGATCCGCGTCACTTTGAAATGAAATATGGGTATTTGAATATACATACCTTTTCTTTATGAAACTTGAAAAATAATTTCTTTCATAATTTTGAACCAACTTTTTTTTTATCAGATACATCAAAGATTTTGCATAGATTTCTAAGTAAACATAATCTGTTATAGATAACAGCACACTGACTTTGACATAGGACTAATATGTGATATAAAAATTATTTCAAATAAAATTTTGTTTTACACTTCATTCACAATTATTGCAGTCTCAATAGGTTATAATGACATTCCCATATTATCCAGATTTTCATTCATCTGTCCCTTTTCATTGTGTATAAACGGGTAATATTATTGTTTCAATAGATAATTTTTTATTGATTTCTACTCTTTTCAAGTTTTTGTTTACATTTATATGTCACTATTCACGTAACATATAATATTCTATAAATCACCTGCCAATTTTTTGTTGATATATGTAAGTATCCCTGTTTGGTATCAAACTAGGTTCAGGACTAATTTTTTTTTTTTTTTAACTAAATATATTTTGTTATAGGAAATGAGTGTTATGAATTACCAGTGTGAAGAATTGAAGTCAATGTCTTTTGTAGGACACTTAATTTCAAATAAGTTAGGTCAGTGTGACATCACTGGAGGTAGCTTTAATGTACAGAAAGTTTACAATTGTGATGATTACTGTGAAACATTATCTTAAAATACTGATGAGTCCAAAGTTGTTGTTTGATAAGTCAAATCTATACCAAACAAGTGAAAATTTGTGACAGTATGGTAATGGTTATGCTGTAACTGAAAGGATATTTACTTTGATCTTATGCTTGAATGTAGTTTAAGTTAATGAAATATTTGTTGAATTTTATTTGTAAATTAACAAATGATATATGTTTTTTTTTATAATTGTATAAATGGTTCAAATTTTTCTTTATTTTTTCTTGTAAAAATCCAATTCATTTTCTCTTTCACATTTTGAGGCTGATTTGATGAAACATTATGTAATTTAAATTGGATTTTTACAATGGTTATGACATTACAGTTAAAGTGTGAATATAAAGGGTATTTTAATATCTGATAATCGCAACCAATTGAGATGTGATATTGGACATAAAAATAACCTTCTCTGTTATCTAAAAAAAAAAAAAAAATTTTTAGTCAGATATTATTTTATTACTTTTTCTTTCTTTTTTCACATAGATGCTATTTGATTTTGGGGATTGTTTCTCATAGATCAATGTCAGATGCTTTGAGGAATGAAAAACTATACTATACGTATTTTGTTGTTCACTTAGTTCGCTTTTCATTAGTTAATTGAATCGCTGCTATTTCTGTTTAATATCGTATTTTCTTGATGGATGAAATGTAAATTATTTTGTTAGGTTAATGTTGTATCTTTATCTCATAATAATTTTTATTAAATATTATCTATTTTCATTCAAATTTATTTGATTGAGTGTTCATTAAAGTAAAATGTATCTGTGAAAAAATGATTATAAATACAATTATTGTTTTTACTTTTTTTTTTTTTTTTTAAATTTAATTTATTGTAGTTAAAAATTTGTCACTATGGAGCTGGCCAATTTTTGTTTAATGTTATACTAATCCTTTTAATTTTGATAAATATCTGTAATAAATGAAATGTTGAAGTGCATTATTAATTACCTATTTACATTGATTTAATTATTTTGTGAGCTCTTTACAAATTATTTTTAATGTACGTTTTAACAGAAGTATTCATTACGTATAATATTATTTCTTTATACTTGTGTTTTTTCTTTCTTACAAATTTATTTTATTATATTTAATTTTATTGATCTATGTTTCTATTGGCCATATTTTATAATAGCAATGTTTAATTACAATGTATAATGTTATTCCTGGTCTTACCAGAAGTAAAATTGTGCTTATATAGAAAAATTTATAGTGCAAGTTATCAATCTGTGTTGTGTCACTGTATATAACATTGTTCTCTCTATCTGGTCATTTCAAAATTGTTTGCAATTTTTTCTTGTCTGAACTATAAGTTATTTTAGCTAAAACAGATACTGTTAGGGAATGTAATGGGACCTCAGATTTGTTGGGATTTTGTTTTCTCCACATTAAGAATTTTTTTGGGTTTAAATCTCTCGATCGGAAAATAGTTTTGTAAATTTAGACCTTTTAAATTAAAAGAATACTTCATTCTATATATATTTATTTTGTTCTTTTTTGTAATTAAATATTATTCGTACTTCAATTGACCACTGTTGAATTTGATGGCCTATATCTTGTGCAGAGGTTGGAAAATTTGTTAGAAAATTAATTAATCTTCTTAACTAATTTTTCAAGAAAAAAAAAAGATTCAATATTTGCCTTATCTTGACATGTGTAAAATGCATAATTTCCTTAAGATTTTGGTCTGAATTTTTTTGTTATAAATTTTTTTTTTTTCATAACTTCAGATTAAATTTACTAAGATTTTTTTTTTTTTTTATAACAGATTTATGAGGTGTCAGCCTTGGACTTGCTCGAATAAAAGTGTAGCAAGATTTACAAGGTGAAAACTTTTACCAAATTGTATTATTTTTGGTACATAAGTCTAGGTGTTTATTTCTATATAGGTTTACAGTATAAAACGGTAGCATAGTTCTCAGATTTGACTTGCCAAATAGAAATCTGATAATATCTATTAACTTAGAATTTTTTATTTTTAATAAGAAGGCAAGAGAAAAATTATGATAAATACTAAGATTAAATCTTCGTACAATCAAGTATTTTATTCTTATGTTAACTAATACAAAATAGCTATTATGTGACAAATTTGAAGCAGGAATATTATTAATAGGAATTAAATTTTACTGTGCATTTAGGAGTGTGATTCGATAAGTATTAAATGTCAGATGCTTTGTTAAGCGTCTCATAAATATTTTTTTATTTTGTAACTTATGTAAAATGCATGCACGTTATAATATAATTAAGGAATAAAATTTTAATCTATTATCAGCCTGTTTGTTAGGAAGGGGTAATTTTTATTCTATAATTATTACCCCCTTGTGAAGTTAGCTGAAGTCCTCGGTTAGCTCCCACCTATACATCCCCAGAATGAATGAACTAGTCAGAATAGTTAAAAATAACTTTACACTGTTAAAAATTGTAGGATCTTCTTTGGACAGTTCTGTAGGAATGACCCTCAAGTAATAAAGAGGATTAAGTTGGATGGAAACAATTCCATCGACTGAGAAGAATTCCGTTGCATTTCTTATCAACAATTTTGTATCAATATGCTTAAAAGTATTGCACAACAAATATACTTCTATTATTAATTACAAAACTGCTCAGGAACAGATACTCTACATATAAACTTATTCAACCACAGTATTGAAATATAGAAGTATTCGACTCACTAATGAACTATTCACTTGAACCTCGCTGGATTATTTGAAGGCAGTAACTAATTTCCTGGTTACCTTTTATTTATATATATTTAGTATGTGACAAAATCCTTGTTTAATATAAAAGTTTTGAATGTTGGTTTTTTTTGTATGTATGAGCATTAATAATATACAAGTTACTCAAACTTTTTTGGAGTTGATTTATCACAGAATACTGAATTTTCAGAACATTATTTCACTATTCCACTTATCCCCTTAAAATAATTTAAAAATATATTTGAATGGGTTATGCTACTGTATTTTGGTATTTATTCCTTCTCATAACAAAATGAAATGACTACCTACATCTTCTCTCCCCATAAATACTAATCACAGAAATGTTGAATGTTCTGTAATCTTCCACATAAGTGTATAAAATAATTTACTCTTTAATAAAATGTGAATTTTGGTTGATGTAACTGAACCTCTAATACAACTGTATTTTTTTGAAGGACTATGCAGTCATCTCCCACAAATTGTATTTCTGACAAATAAGCCAAACGGGGTAGTTGGGTTATTCTCTGATCTAGCTAGTTATTTAAACATTTTTTTTTTTATCAATTTTTTGTTCACAGTTTTAATGATTAAAACATGAAAAAAATTTTCATATCTTTTTTTAAATATTAGACAGTATTATTTTTTATTTGTTGCTGCTTTATTTTTTAAATATTTCATCAATAACATATATCTTTGACCGTTGGATAATTTGTTTATTACTTTTAAATTGTAATTTTAAATAAAATCAAAACTGCCATAATCACTGTGAGAGTGTGTCTTCCTTCTATAATGTTTGATTGTATTCATAATTACTTTTTATGTTAAGGTCCAAGTTAATAAAATTTGAGATAATAAATTTAAAAAAACAATGTTTTACACGCTGCATGATGATTGTACAAAAAAAATCAATTATTGGACTGATAAAACAAAAAATAAAAGGGATTTCCTACAGTGTCTTCAATGATAGGGAAAAACAAAGTGATTGTCTTTTATTTTTTTTAAGCCAGACAACTTCAATTAATCAGTTATATTAATGAAAAATTGAAATCTTTGTATATGTCTAAACTGTATTGTCATTTTGCTTTGAAATAAATTTGCTTTAAAATGAAATACTTAAATGGATTTTCAGTTTACTGTGGATATTAGATTGAAATTAAATTATTATTGACTATGAAGTATATCAGATTTTAATTGAAAATCCTGGCTTAAGAACAGCTGCCACTCTATCTATCGGCAATGGTTTAATGGTATTTATGTAAACATAATTATTCCGTGATGAATATTTATTTATTAATAGTACATGATTTTATTTATTTATTTATTTTTTTTTTTAATTAAAAGATGTTTTGTCCATAATTGAGAAAATGTATACACATTCTTTGCCTTTTATATTATAATTTACCTTTATACTATATGTCTTTTTTTTTTTTTTTAATTTCAGGTGATCCTTTGGTCCTGACGCAAAACTTGGAAGGAAGTGAAGCACTAACGTCGTCTGCCTATACAGGGATCATTAAAATTATTTGTTAGTGGTAGAGTATTGTTAGTTAAAATTGTAAAAGCGTTGCGTATGCAAACTAACAAGTAATTATAATTATTCATTAATTAATAATAATAAAAAAAAGTAATAAAAATACACGACTCACAACCATAACTGTTATCGTCACCACCATCATCACGAACTTCTATTGTTAAATAATAAAAACTCGATACTTTTTCTAAATATTTTTATTATTAAGAGATTATAGTAACATAATTAAAAATGGAAAGGGAATCGAATTCGATGCAAGCTCTCTGCCGATCTGGATGCGGATTTTATGGTAACCCGGCTACTGATGGCCTCTGTTCATTGTGTTACAAAGAAGCTTTGAAAAAGAAACAACAGCCCCCATCCTCAGGTCCTACCGGAGGCAGTAGTTTCTCGACTTCAGCTGCTACAAATGCCGCAGCGGCCGCTTTTGCCGCATCTTCAACCACAACTAACACTGCCTTTTCATCCACACCTAGCGTTATGGATACAGCTGTACCTACAATTCCTGTTATCACGCCAGCACCTGAACAGAACAAAGACGTGAGTATTATTGATCACTAAGATTTAATATTATGTACATACATTATCCTGAAATTAAATTGTGTATATATATATATATATATATATGTTATAATTTAGTTCATCCCTTTACTTTTAAATGGAGTCATTTTCATATTATAGTTGCACTTAGTCTGCCCTATTTCAATAATATATACTGCTTCAGCTACTTTTGACTGTAACGTATGTATCTTGGTCATAAAGTGTCATTTCTTTTTTGTCCTTTTATGATTTAGTTCGATTGCTATGGTTATTATCCGCTTTATACCAGTGTATAACTGCTACCTTGGCACCTTTGTACAACATCATTTAACTTAGTTGATTTACAGGAACTGGTGTATCAAACTTGATTTAGTGTTGGTGTTTCATTAAATCCTTTTCCTTTGTTATTTTTTTATCGTAGCTTTTGGGTGATGACCTATCTGGCTGTTCACACTTTTGAACAAGTATTTACAAATTTTCCTTTGTTTTTATTAAAAAAATTTTAGGGTCTTTTCAGACCATCAGGTCCCAAAACTTTGGTTTTTTTTTTTAATGTATGTAGAATTCTTAAATATCCCTTGATCCTTTATTTACAGTTTGAAAGTAGTAGTAATGAACATTTTCTCTCATTCTGTTGCATCAGTGAACAGAAAAACTTATTAAAAGTTCATATTTATTTATGTTTGAGAAGAGTAAGAATAGTATTATCAGTACACAAATAATGTAAGGTGTAGTGTAGTCGTTGTTTATCTACCCATAATGTTTGTTTAGATTATTTTTTCTACATAGGTTTTTTCATATTTATACACAGTAGCATGCAAATTAATCCAAACACCGATATTATTTAATGAAAAGGAACTTTATTTAGAAATAAATTGTACCTGTACAATATGAATATCTATAATTAATATGTTCTCTTTTATTCAAATCATTTCATGTACATAATTTGGCATCGATTCAACAATTGTACTACACATTTTTTTGATTTATTCATCATGAAACTATATCGATATTGTTGTTCTAATTGGGTCAATTTTTGTAATACAAAAATTAATTTTTGAGAGTCGTTTTTTTATTATTGCCCAACTATTTTCTATTGCATTTAGTCTGGAAAGTTGGTCATAGGAGCACTTTGATTTTTCTTTCCTAAAAACTTTTCCACTCTTTTGACAATAGGCATGGTGCCAAATCTTGTTGGAACACTCGGTTGCTATGTGCGAATTTGTTTTGTAATTGTGTTACAACCCTTTTATTTAGATTCTTGATATTTTCATCACTTTTCAACGTAATATCTACTGGAAGAAATGAACAAGTGCCTTCAAATGTGAAACAACCCTACATTAAACATTTTTTCTGGTGATGTTTAATTGATTTGTAGATATGAGCTACTTCTCAGGGTGGTCGACCTGAGATTGTACAAGACTTCATTCACATTCATACATATCATCCTCATTCGTCCTCTGAAGTAATACGTTAATGGTGGTTCTGGAAGCTGAATAGAAAAAGAGAAGATATGAGCCAGTAGTGTATTTTATGTCCCTTGCCCTTGGACATAAAAATGTGACTCAAAAACATAACATTATCCCAATTTTCTTTGGCCCAGTTAGCATATGCTTTGGCTCACAAGAGCCTTTTTATCCTTTTTTCATCTTACTAGTGTTGAAAGCTGCTTTTTAGTTGGCCAACAAGTTTTCCATGCAGCTGCATGAAATCTGCATTTAACAGTTTATTTTTTAAATCTGTTCCATAGGTTGCTAATACTCTGATTTAAGAACACAGCAAATAATTTTGGATCAAATTTTTTTAATCAATCCTGGCCACATTTGCCTATTCTTTGAGATGTAAAGGAACCAGTTTCTTTAAATAGTCTCAAAACAGTATTCACTTGTCCTAGTCCAACATCAACTCAGAAGCTATTTGTCATTCTGGTGTGCTCAAAAAGAGAAACAATTTTCATAAAAGCTTTGTTGGAGTTATATCCATTATTATGTGTTCAAAACGTACAGAAAAAATATCAAAATATGAATTTGTAATAAAAAATGAAAAAAAAAACTTTCACAAAACACTATTGCACACTTAAAAAATGGGTTTGGTCAAGCAATGTAGCCACACATAGAAATAAACAAAACAAAAATTCAGTGTTTGGATTAATTTGCATGCTACTGTAAAATTTATGTGTATATTGAATAATAAATAGTAAAATATATTATTTAAATATATTTAGCTTAATGTGGGTGACTTGGGAAAGAAACTACCTTGGTTAAACTTCTAGTAGTATATCCTAGCCGGCCTCCGTGGCGCGAGTGGTAGCGTCTCGGCCTTTCATCCGGAGGTCCTGGGTTCGAATCCCGGTCAGGCATGGCATTTTTCACACACGCTACAATTCATTCATGTCATCCTCCGAAGATATAACCTAACGGTGGTTCCAGAGGTTAAAAAAAAAAAACAATATCCTTGTCCTTGCCTGTAAAAAACTAAACTTAAAATATTGACTACCTCACTGCAACATTGGCTTGCACAATAGATAAATCTTATTTCTGTGTTCCTAAACAGTACTAAAAATCCTTAACATTTGTTTAAATTCACCTGAATAGATAACAATACGATCAATATTTATAAAAAGCTAAAAATAAAAATACAATAAATTATTTTGAATAATTAATATCAAGTGTACTCAAAAAGTAAATTCTTGAGTAGAGTTCAAGAGTAATGAGCAATCAATTAAACATCTTACCAAAATCGTAATTTACATCCAAAACAGTATAAAAATCTAAAACAGTTTTATAAAATAAAAACCACTCAAAGTAGAAAAAAAATAATTTTCAGGAAATCATACTATAAAATCAAATACAAACACAATAACTTGTCATATAAACATATATACTGTTTAATAAACAATAGAATAAAAGATTTTTAATAAAAATGCACTGTTAAAATGATAGTCATCATTTATAGAAAAATCCGTCGAAAATATCTCTTTAAGCAGTGAATAGAAATAAAATTGCGTAAAGTATTAAGCATTAATAATAATCTATTAGCTGCATTATATAAACCTCTCCTAAAGGGAACTCTTAGTAAGAGGTATACAAATATTACTCATAAAAAAGATTTCATTTGCTTGTGCTAAGCAATTTTTTTTTATGTTTTGGGATTGAAATTTGTGGTAGCAAAATTTTTTCCAAAATTATTGAATTTCAACAAAAAGCTGTGCACAGTGAACTTAGCTGAGGAGTTGCTGAATGAAGTAATAATAATTTACACTAAGACCATATTCTCCCAGTATAAGGTTTCAGAAGAAGCTTGTGAAGTTGAATTTAACGAAGTTCTAATCACTGTGTTCTTCAATTCTTGCCACCAGGTCATACAGTCTGTGAGTACTATTGAAAGTTTAACGCCATTTGCTTGAAGCAATCTGAAGAAAATGCCTGGATTTGTGGTGAAGCAATTCATGGCAGTTGCATCATAATACTTTTTTCTTCTGTTTAGCCTCCAGAACTACTGTGCTTCAGAGGATAATTGAGGATATTATGTATAAATGTAATTGAAGGATAGTCTTATACAGTCTCAAGTCGACTATTCATGAGATGTGTGATAAATTGTAACCCAACCTCCCAAAAATTTCAGTATCCACGATCTAGTATTCAAATCTGTATAAAAGTAACTGCCTTACTGGGATTTAAATCTTAGAACTCTCAACTTCGAAATCAGCTGATTAGCAATGAAAAGTTCACCGCTAGACCAATTAAGTGGGTTATAATATACATGCTCACACTTCACTGCTTGTTCATGTATTTTTTTCCCTGTAACATCATCATTATGATGCCTCAGCTTCTGTATTCACTGAACATGGCTTCCTGTGACTTCTTCCCATTCCCCAAGCTGAAAAGAACTATGAAAGGACAACACTTTGTTAACATTGAAGAAATAAAAACAGAGTTGCTGAAGAAGGGAAATACTATAGTAAAAATTGGATCCCAACGGTTCTTCGTAGTTTGGAAATGTTGGCATAAATGTATTACATTTTAAAGGGCGTACTGTGAAGGTGAAAGATTAGTGTTGATGAAGAAATAAAGATTTTTTTTGAGAAAACTAAAGTTCCATGTATTTTTTATCAACCTCAAGTACAGTATAACCAGATTTTTTAACGAGTTAATAGTAACTAACAATGGCTAGAGTACATAAGCAAATATTTTTCTCCAAACCAAAATGCGATATTAGAGTAATGCCTGAACAAATTACTATAAACCATTGTAACTCGTTTATTTCTATTCAATATATACTCAGGTTGTTCAGCTTGCCTATTTTAATGCTAACTCTGAATTAATGAATTAACACAGGTTATATGACAAAAAAAGCATTAAAGGATGATTTACATGAAATGGACAATCTACAATACATGTTATTTACTGAATTAACCAGATCCTCCTTTCTGGAATACATTAGTTACGTAGTGACTCTACATCCGTTTAACAATGTTTTTTTTTTTTGTTTTTTTTTTTTTTTTTGCATTTAAACAAATTATTTATATAGCAGCATCATTCAAGAATGCCAATATATTAATCATAACTTAAGGCATAATTTATAATATTATTCATATTTTACTTTGTTACATTAATCTAAACTAAATTTCTCTTTATCAATTAATCAGTTGCACACTAATTATTTTAGTCATTATTAATTTTTATTTAATAACTGTGTAAATATTAATCAGCCATATAAAGTACCATACCCTGCTGTAAGCTTTATGGTCTTTTTGTGAAAGGATTTTTAATTATAATCCTTTCTTTATTAGCAATAATGGCAACTTGTTAAATTGATTCATTAATAGGCTAATAGAACTTTTTTTTTTTTTTGTATGTTAACATGCCAAAATCAGTATCCTAATTCAAAATTATATGTAATGCAGTTAAAACTTCACAGTTGTAATATATATTATAAACAAATTTTATAGTCGGAATTTACAGGAACCAAATTGCAACAGTAATAATCAAAGAACAAACAATAGAAGCTGTAATAAAAAAGGGAGTCCGACAAGGATGTTCCCTATCCCC